>UCOJ01002481.1:0-11429 GCA_900474305.1 Cecidostiba fungosa
TGCGTTCAAATTGATTTATTACAATACATACGTGACGAATTATATATATATATATATAGGTTAAAAAATTGTAGTTTTAGGCACAACCGCGGAACGGAAGTGCCTTATATTTTCCTTAGCGAAAAATGAGTGATATGCAATATCTCAATCAATTTTCGACCGATGGGGTTGAAATTTTAGGAGGGCTCTCCTCTAGTACAATATAAAATTCTATTTTTGATCCCGATCCTCTACGTCGTTTTTAAATGCGGACACTATTGTACGATTTTTGCATGTTTTTCTAATAAAAAAAATTGATGTTAAATGATTATCTTCGCGAGACTTTAGTCAATCAAAACGTATTATCAGTGCTCGTAACACAAATGCATCTGGAGGAGAAAGGCGGAACTAATTTTTTCAAATTTTTAAACATTTTTGTTTGCCCGTAAATGTTTCTACATCAAGAATTATTTACCAAAATTGTACGTATAAATATTGTATAGGCTCTTTGTAATTACGAATATACGAAATGTGAGCAACTGTGGAGGTTCTGGATCCCTTTGATGTACCACGAGAGGAGCTATGCGAGACTCCCCGTATGCGGGACTCTCCTGGCACGGGTTAAAGCCAGACATACCCACTAAAACTCCACCTCTCAAAGGGCCGCTAGAAGCCGTGAAAAGCAGTAAAACATATACATATGACTTACAAGAGTTTTTATTCCTCTTCGATGTGGTTGTCGAATAATCTGGTGTCACACTAAGTTGGTAAACTAACAGGGCTAGCACGTTTAACAGATATATCGATATGAGAAGTGCCAGGGCTTGAATCATCTTGCACGTTGTTCTTGTTCCGTACGTTTGTATAATCCTTCCCTCTCAAAACGTACATATCCATTATTGTCCACCAATCTCTTTACAGTCTTGTCTTTCTCCTTGCAAATACGTACACAAACACAAAACAAACTATCGTTTACGCGAGCCTAGTTAGCCAGTTATGGATACACGAAAGATGTGTGCGAGAAAGAATCTCTTTCGATTCGCTATAATCGTTAGCACACTAGGTAGAGGGTAGAGCAGGTATAGGTCGCAAGAAACACGTCGGACACTGGTTGGGGATACGCGTGTAGTCAACATGACTGAGAAAGCGCATGCCCGAGCATCAAAATAGATAATCAAACGTGCGGAATTCAAATAGTGACATGAAACCTTACTTACTGTCATCTAAAAAATCTAATTATTCATCATTACGCTAAGGTTTCTCTGTTCCAGTGTGCAATCTATTTTTCTTGTATATTGTATTTGTTTAGTTTCGGTATCAAAAAATCGCAATGCAAAGCTCGTTTTATGTTGACTTGCTGCGCTTGTGTCATTATTGGATTTAAGATTTAGGATTAAAGTTTAAAAATCTCCCGACTCTCACATTTCTCCGGTATAACGGTCAGTCGATTTTAGAAATGGATTTTGGTTTAATTTTTTCTTTTATTTTTATTGGAAATTGTTGTTCTTGAGGTATTACGATTTACGGGTTACGGGTATTTTCAGGGTCTGAATATCCGGACTCACTAGTAATCGGGGATACGTCCAGATCGTTCATACCAGTAATGATGCCCTGCTCGACTGTCGATATGATCCTCCTACAATGTTGACCAAAATATAGAGGCTATATGGGATCGCTCAATTATACAGCAGCTGATAAATAGTACATTGTGTATCAAGGGGATAAAATAGGCTATTTCAAGCCAGGGTGAGGTATTCAGCACGAAACGTGTGCTGAAAGCACCTCACCCGAGTCTGAAATAGCCTTTCTTCCCATGGTACACATCGTATTTTTTCCAAGGAGGGCATGAAAGAGCCTTTTCAATGCCATAAAGTAGCGTAGGTAATCTTGCATTTCAAGTTGTGCATAATACAGTTGTTAGTTTTTGTGTTGAAAGTTCAATTTTAAAGAATTTATAAAATTTGCAAAAACTAAAACACGTATTTACAGCGGACAGAAATGGCCTGTTTTCTCCCCTAGGGGAGCAATGGTCATTTTTCCCCGCTTGAGTTCGAACTTTTTTACACACGCTTGGAATGAACGATTTTTTACGCTTCTTTCTGGCGTAAAAAGAGGTCTATTTAATACCTAAGTTGTGAAAAATGATTTTTGCATGAGTGTGTTTTTCAAGTTTACTTCGCTTATCATTTTATGGCTCTACTTTCGACCGGTAGCATAAAAATAGACTAAAAATTTTTCATATGCTCCTATCCCCGGTTTGGGAAGTACCATCCAGATGATACTTCCCATAATTACTTCTTATTTTATGCATACTTTTATTTTAGTTATCTGCATATAAGCATATTATTATAATTTTTTAATTATTACAATTTTAATTTGTGATAATTTATTCTTTTAATATTACAGGTGATTGCGGAGTCTGTTAAAAATATGAATTGGCATTCTTTTACTTTTGTTTATCAAACTGATGAAGCCTTATCACGTATTCAAGAAGCATTAAAAAATCAAGGTCGTCAAAATTATCCCATCACTATAAGAGAATTGCAACCTCTATATAAAATAAATCTTTTACCTTCAGAAAAAGAACGCGATAATATATATGAAAGCCTTGTAAAGGAAATAAAATCATCACAACAATATAGTTTACTGCTTGATGTAGAAAATGAAAATCTAAGCCAATTACTCGATGTAATGAATAAGATGGGTCTCATGAGTGATTACTTTATGTGTCTCATAACAGATTTGGTAAGTTATTTAATATTATCAGAACTTCAAAACAATGGCATGTAAAACCAAAACAAAACATGTAGTTTCTCTTCGAAAGAATAAGTACACACACTTATACACACACACACACACACACGCACACACATACACATAAATATATATACACTTAGCAAACATATATACACATACATACATACAAACACACATATATACACAAAGTCATAGACAACTACGCTACGTCGGTCCCAAGCCCGGGTCCCTGCTGTGCAAGTGGCGGGGAAGGAGGAGGGGAAGGAGTATCAACCTCGTTAGAATAACCAAAGGCTTATCCGTTGTCCGTACCTTGTCGAAGGCTGACGGCTTTTCCATCTACCCCAAGTGTGTAGGGGAAGGCTACTCTCAAACTAACGTCGGACCGCCGTCTTTATCGTGCGGTGCGACCCGTGAGCTGCCAAAAGGAGATTGTGGGTGGGGAAGCGATCTAATCGTCAAATTTTATGACCTAGGGTTGCGCGCCAAAGTGACCTGAACCATCTTTGGCTCCCGCTGACGACAAGACGGGAGTCCGGTCACCTAGCTAGTATCGATCAATCGGCTAACATGAGATCGAGTCCGTGCTGGTACATGACGTCTGCTATAAATTCTCCAGAGGGTCAAATACGTTTGTTCGGGGGTGGGAGACCCGAGAGAGCGGAGGTGTACTAACGTGGCAACACGTGCTATATCCGAACATGATGTACCCAGTCTGGCACATCCTGTAATCATTTATTGGAGCCATGCCAGCTGCCTCCATAGACGGGGAGATCCAGAGGGTCGGACACATGCCGGGACGAAGTAAATGAAGAGCATGGATGACGTGACCAAACAGAAAAACAAAGCAGACATGAACAACTGTCTGGTAAGACTGCTAAACGCAGGGTAGATGGCCGCCACTGGTCATAATGAAGGGCTAAGACAGGCTATGCAAGCTGAAACATTGCAGCAGACCACCGCAAATGACAACATGCCAGGTGAGGAAGACGAAGGCAGGAAAATGCTCGATACGCGGATAGAATCCATGCAGCAGAAACCACGGAGCAAAGCCTACTGGATCAGTTCAAGAAAACCTAAAGAATATAGATGCAGTGGTGGGACCTGCCACAAACATACATAGGACAGTCAAGACCGATCTGAAGAAAGTAATGGCACTCTGGAAGCGGTTCATCAGTCTAAGAGAATCGGCGACCAAGACCAAGTCGACTTTTGAGCTGATTTTGAGCGCTCCACGAAACTCGGTAGGAACGGAAAAGACGCTAAGTAAGAAGAAGCAACGGTTGCCTACACAGGATGGGTTGACTAAGAAGAAGAAAGAAGAGGAGAAGCACAAACATATCCAGAGGATGGCAACGGCGAGTCCCAGCACGTCTCATCATCAAAGGCCGCTAGGAACAGCTTTGAAAATAGTAGAAACGAAGAAGTCAAAGAAAAAGAAGGAAAATATAAACGATACGGATGGCACTGGTGACCTAAGCCAAAAAGGCACTAGAAAACGTATGCTACCACGACCAAGACCAACCCGACCGGAGGCCCTTATCATAAAGGCTACCAAAGGGAGCTCATACGCCGAAATCTTGAAAAAGATGAAAGCAGCGCTCAGCCTGCAGATACTAGGAGAGAGCGTAAACAGGGTATGAAAGACGGCGGTTGGTCACCTACTTTTGGAACTTCAACGCACAGCGGAAGTGAAGACAACGGAACTTCGACAAGCGGTGCAAGATGTACTAGAAGTAGATACCACAATAAGAACCATGCAAGATTTAGAGATCTTTGAAATAAAGGACTTAGATGTATTAATCAGTAAGGAGGACATTGTAGAAGCACCAGGGAGGGAGTTTCAAAGTAGCAGAGCAATTGCAGTGAAGGAAAGCAAAAAGAAAGAAAGGCAGTAAAGGCGATACGCAGACCGCGCTCATTCAAGTGCCAGCATCAATAGCTAAACAGATGATAGCAAAGCAGAAAATCAGGATAAGATGGTTAGTCTGCAAAATTCGAGAGTTATAACGAGGGACACGGCCAATTAGATGTTATAAATGTCCAGAGTTTGATCATATCGTCAAAAAGTGCACATCAACACAGAACCGAATTTACTGTTGCTACAAATGTGGGAGCACGGAACATAAGGTAAAAGACTGTAACAGCGAACCGAACTGCGTACTCTGCCGTGAAAGAGGCGCAGAAGGAAAAAGTGACCATGCATCGGGTAGCTACACATGACCAGTCTACTAAGCAACATTAGAGAAATTAAAGAAGCAAATATAAAGATGAAGATAGTTCAGTTAAACTTTAATCACTGCGAGATAGCGCAGGACTTACTTAACCAGTATGTCCGTGAGACGAAGGTCGACGTATCTATTATATGTGAATAATACAGGGATTTGAACGAATCATCGTGGGAAATGGACCACACTGGCAGAGCGGCGATCTGGACATATGGGAACGTTGCTTCCAGAAAAAAATGATGACCCGTCAGGAAGGATTTGTTCGCGCAAAGATAGCAGGTATACACGTATACAGCTGCTATGCTTAGCCTAACGCACCTATAGAACAGTTCGAGCGACAATTAGATCGACTCGTGCAGGATGTTGCAGGAAGAAAACCAGAAATTATCGCAGGCGAGTTTAATGGATGGGCCGAGGAGTGGGGCAGTCAAAGGATTAACCAAAGAGAATGAGTGATATTGGAAGCGTTCGCTCTCCTAGATCTAGTGCTAGTTAACCAGAGTAACACTTACAACTTTAAAAGAGGAGGCGCAGGATCTATTGTGGACCTGAGCTTTGTTAGTAATTGCCTTATTGACTCAATTGACACGTGGACCGTGAGTGAACACTACACAAATAGTTATCATCAGGCCATAATAATGGAGGTAAGAAAATCAGAGCAGAGACCCAGCGCGAGTACAAGGATCAACAGAGTCGGTTGGAAAACGAAGGATTATGATAAGGAGATGTTCCTGCTGGCCCTGGAAGAATTGCAACTCTCGGGGACGGCGAACTACAAGGCGGAACAGGTGATGGATAATATCACCCGAGCCTGTGACGCGGCCATGCCGTGAAGAGTGCTCGATTGTAAACGACCCAACTCAATTATAGAATAGTACAACAGTATACTGGTGGGACAAAGAGTTTGAGAGTGCACGTAGCGAGTATCACCGCACCAGAAGAAGAGAACAACGGGAAAGAAAGAAATACTATAAAACCGGAAGAGGCCAGAAAATAGTAGATGCCCGCAGACAAGAAATGAAGGACGCTAAAAGGAATCTTAAGAAGACAATCCGCGAAAACAAACGACGGTGCCTTAAAGAACTACAGGATGAGGTCGAACAGGAACCTTGGGGTCGACCTTACAAAATAGTAATGAAGAAGATTAAAGGAAGCTGCGTATCCCCTCCAAAATGCCCGGAACTATTACACCGGGTAGTAACCACACTGTTCCCCAGGCAACTAGAAGAACCAAGAAGAACCAAAACCGACTGGCTTCCGTGGTAACACTCGGGGTCAAACTTCGGCGAGTGGTGTGCATGTGGGATCTGCACGATTAGAGAACCTGATTTCTCGTCTCGAATTCATATAGTTGCAGTGCGCTGTATTGATTCAGAGGCACGAAACATTAATCTTTTAGTAAAATTCAGAGGTATCTAGTATTGACTTAAAAGGAGTTTAAAAGAGAGAAAATTCCGAGTAAAATAAAATTTGAAAATCAAATTGAAATTGAGAGTTGAACATAAAATTGAGTAATTGATAATGTTTCCCAATCCTGGAACAGATGACTGACAACCTGAGTCAAGAGTATACAGAGTACATGAGATTGAGGGCCGAATTGGAGGAGACCAATCCGGGTCAAATTGACAAATGTAAGTATATGAAGTTTGTAACATGTTAGTCATCTGAGTTTGACTGAGAATTCAGAGTGCTGTGATTAAGAGGGAGTTTTAAAAGTTTGAATTCACAGAGGGAATTTAATAAAAACTTATAATACTTAAGAGTGAGTGGTCAGATCTGACAATATTAAAATCCAGGTAATAATTGAAAATTTTTTATCACAGCAACAGCCACAAATTAAAAAACAAAGATTCTGGGCCCGACAAAAACACTGAAGAGTTACAAAAAGTAATTTCACGAGTTGACAAAAGGGTTGTCATCAAATGTGTGTATAGATCAAGACACTCGAAGCTTGGTGAAAGACGCAGTAGACAAACTAGCACTGGCACACAACAAAGTGCTTGAATCCGAAAAGTCTAAGTTGAAGTCGAAGCAATCTTCAGAACAAGAATGATCAGGCAAAAGTAACACCAACATGAGACCAAAAATTCAGAGGAAATACAAACTAACCACAAAAGCGAGTTTTGAAGTTTGGTTAGACTGTCTCAAAACAGAGTTGACAAGCTGAATGTTACTTTATCTGATCGATCCTAAAATACCACAACCGACTGAAGTTTCAGAGGTCGAGACTAGTTTGAGGAAAAATTCTGTCAAAGATATAATCATCAGTCACATGATGAGGATTATTATAAGAAGATCTTAGGTTTGACAGATCCCATGGAAATTCTTCGGAAGTTAAGAAAGAGTAGAAAAGGAGAAGTTAGTTCTACGCCAACTTCAATAAGAACAAAACTGTATAACCTCAGGATACACAAAGGTGAAAGAGTTCACACCTTTTGTGAGGATTCGATCAAATTATAAGAGAGCATGAACTGAGCGATGATCCTCAGAAGCTAACAGAACAAGAGAAGCACTCTACATTCTACCAAGCAGTCATTGGAGTAATGCCTGAAATACGACGAACAGACTCTGCCGTTATTTCAACTACTGGCAAAGAAATGAATATGGAGGCTTTAAGGAAGGTTATGATTCGTATTCAAGAAGATAACGATGCTGAATCAAAGAAGCCTGAATCCAGAGAACCAACAACATCCAGAGCAAGCTCTCAAAAATTCAGAGGAGAGAAAAATAAATGTTTCAGATGTAACAAAGCTGGACATTGGCAACAAGAGTGCCCACTAATAAATACAAATCGCTGGTTCTGTTACTTATGCAACTGTGAAACTGATCACAAAGGAGATGATTGCCCAAGCAAATTCAATCAGTTGTCTCAAGGACAAAATAAAAGATATGCCAACAGAGACGATGAAGGGTACGGACCTCCTGCCAAAATGAACAAACCAAACAGTCAACAGACTAGTAGAGGCCGAGCCAACTTCAGAGGAAACAGAGGTCAAGCGAGAGGACAGTCCAGAGGCAGAAGCAATCGTCGAGGTGCTGAGTATGAAGATGAAGGTGAATACTGGGATGAGTATGGTGAAAACGAGGAAAATCAAGGTAAGACTGAATATATTAATAATAATTGCAATAATAAAGCGCACATAGAATTCATAGCAGATTCGAGAGCAACCGAACATACTGTAAATAAAAGTTTTATTCTGAGTGATTTCAAAATATCTGAAAAGGGAGTTATTAAGAGTGCTAATAAAAATGATTTTGCTGATATTGTCATAGATGGTAGATGTAATCTTTTGCTTAAAAATAATATCTCTAATGAGAATCCTATTAAATTAACGAACGTAATTGCAGCAAAAGAAATTTCAGAGAATCTATTATCATTGCGAAGATTAGTAGACGCAGGGTTTAGTATAAATCTAGATGATAAGATATTCCGAGTTTATAATAAAGAAAACGATAAAACCATATTTGAAGATATTTATGAAAAACCCAATTGGGTAGTTAGGTTCGAAGTTAAAACGGTATCGAACAAGAAAGATACTATAATAAATTAGTCTGATAACTATAGCTGCATAGCGTGTCTAGCGATAGACAATGAGTCTTCAAAGCAATCACAGACAGATCCTAAGGTTACACCGTCAGTCTCGGAGGGAGACAATTCAGAGTATAAAACAGAGGCATCAAAAGAAAGCAAGTCTGTAATTGGGAGGGAGAAGTCTGAAGAACTCATTGAATCGAATGCAGAAAATGTAAATTGAGAGGAAACAACAACTACAGAGTACGCTGCTGGCCTGATGTCCCATAGAACAATCAAAGTGGATGACTTGAGTACTATTGAGAAATTGAAACGGATACTCGTGGAAAATCCACCCGATATATTAAATTCAGAAGTCAAACAAAATGAAACAATGCTATGGCACATCAGACTAGGTCATGCATCTTTAAACTATTTAAAATTGTTACAAAAGAAAGAAAAGATTTTAGAGCATGTAAAATTCGATGAGTTAATAAGAGATTGTAAAGTATGTATACTGTCAAAAATGGAAAAACTTCCATTGAAACAAAATAGAAGCAGAGCAGAGAGGTTATTACAGATTATACATTCAGATTTAATGGGTCCAATCAAACCTACATCATGGCCAGAGGGAAAGAAGTACATTATGACATTTGTAGGCGATTATTCTCGGTATGCCAGAATATATTGTCTAAAGTTGAAAGATGAAGCAGGCCAAGCGTTTGAGAACTATCTGTCAACTGCTAGAAACCTCTTAGGTACAAATGCAAAAGTATGTTACGTTAGGTCAGATAGAGGTACTGAGTACACCGGCGGTAAATTTACCGAGATAATGAAGAGAGAGAATATTGAACCAGACTGGGGTCCACCTTATACTCCGGGACTGAACGGAGTAGCCGAGAGGTTCAATAAAACAATTCAGAGAGAATGTGTGATTCTGGCTTACCACCAAGCATGTGGGAATTAGCAGCAGAGAAAGCTGCTCATTCTTATAATATCACTCAGCACAAATCAATTATCTATGAGGTTCCAATATTAAAGTTCTCACCAAAATCAAGGCTCACCAAAAAGGTTAAAGTCCTGTGGATACCCACCAAAGAGAATCTAGCCGATATTATGACAGAACCCTTAGCCAAGAAAGAGTTCACTTCTGGTCTGAGAGATTTAATCAGTAATATGAGACTGAAAGTCATGAGTTAAAATCATTCAGAGGTTAATATAAAGTTCTACATGAAACTAATAGTTATATGATTTTATGTTCACAGAATACTAATGAGCGGACTCTATGCAAGGAAAAGAAGATCGCATCAATCAAACCAAGAAAAAATCAAAATAGATTTCTTGTTTAACTAAATTCTAGATTTACTTTTGTACTTAATAGTTAAATGCTTTTTTTTGCTAATATGATTTTGTTCCTTAGTTTTAAAATTAGTTTATACACATATAACATTCGTTTGAGTAGAATTACAATCGAC
The DNA here is from genome assembly GCA_900474305.1 of Cecidostiba fungosa. NCBI lineage: Eukaryota > Metazoa > Arthropoda > Insecta > Hymenoptera > Pteromalidae > Cecidostiba > Cecidostiba fungosa. The sequence goes on from UCOJ01002481.1 coordinate 9,951, forward strand.
AAAGGGAGGGAGTGTAAGAGTAGCTTTGTCGATCGCACGTAACGACGAAGTGGCGATGCGAGCGACGGGACTGATCCCCTCTCCAGCGCGAGCGACGACGAGCGCGTCGAGTCAATCTGTCTCCGACAGTTGACCAGAGCGGACCTTCGTATAAGAGTTAATAAAGACGTCCAGAGTGTTCAATGTGAATCTAGTGTCTGTGTAAAGTTTAATGAACCACCCCTCTATATATATAAAGGAGTGCGTGCGCAACGAAAGCCACACTACTCCTACATATATCTTGCATCAATACTGTTATGTCCTAGACCTGAAAGGTCATTTTGGAAAAAACGTTTTGTGGCTATTTAGATCCCATAAGCACGGAAGTCAATTAGGCTGAAGGCCTAGTACCGACGGTGCCTGGCTACCCCTGCAATCCTGAGGAACAGCCTGAAATAACCACTCGAAAAACTTCTTAAATAGAAAATCATGCACGACCGAATTAAAGCTCGAGTGTACTTCGTAAATCCCTTCGTAACGTCGCACTGATCTAATTTCTTTGAACCACACTTTTCACAGAGAGAGAGAGAGAGAGAGAGAGAGAGAGAGAGAGAGAATATTCATTTTATTTACGCAAGAGAAAGAGAAAGAGAGAGACAAATAAGTCTGCGCTACTGTGTTAAAATAATTTACACTAACCTTTGCTGCCTCTACTCGTTCGGTATATGCTCGGCTCCCTGCTCGTCCTCTCAGTTAAAATGGCTCGTACTCGATTTAGAACTAGGATGCCGTAAATGAATTCACTCACAAATTTTCGGTAAAATCAATTTATTCAAAAGTTTAGTCAAATCACCGATGTACAATAGGATAATGTTTTAAACAAAAAAATAAACAAACTAAAATATAATATTTGTAACTACGGCTAAGACTTGCAAGAAGTATCAAACGTAAAATAAAACTTAGAATTTCACAAGTATTCGACAATTGAAAAAAAAATTACAAGTCCCGAGAGTGATTTGATACTCAAGAGAAACCGAACAGAGCTTTCGCTTGACAAAAATAATTTCGGTGGTAGAGTAGTAGCGTAGTAGCGGCGATAATATAGTAGAAAATAGTGGGCTGCGGCCCTATGTGCTGGTCCTTTTATACTCCGGTCTCGTCTTGAATCTTCTCTTCTGATTGTTGAAGAGGTGGAAATTTTTGAGTAATTGGGAGGCTTTGATATCGATATTCTCCTCATTTCGTCTTCCTTATGTTTGAAATACAGAGCAGTGTGGCCCAATCAGAATTTTATTACATTTTTTCTATAGTATTCTCCTCTCTTCGTGTTGCGTCGATCATGCTTCTTGTTTCTCTCGAAGTTTCCATACTACGTTATCTTGGTTTTTACGATCTTTACTTTTCGGTAAGCTTTTCCGATGTTGCTTAAAATTTCTTATCTCTTCTTCGCTGCATACATATGTACGTTATTTTGATGACGAATTCTTCTTGTGGCTTGAT
>UCOJ01002483.1:0-11479 GCA_900474305.1 Cecidostiba fungosa
GCTCAAATACTCTCCTCCACGAAAGAACTCGCTTTGCACAATTATTTTTAAACGTTCAAGGGCTCAATTGGTAGGTCACTGCATGAGGAACAAAATAAAACTTCTTGAAATTCAGGGCCGCACGCCTAACTATGCCTAAAAGCAAATTAATTGATCGAAAATAGTTAATAGACTTGAAATAATAATGTACAGCATGCTCAAAATAATTAAATCAATTACTGATCTAATAACTGAGGCGTATGTAATCATCCAGGATTAAAAAAAATTACTGTTTCATGATTTTGTGGTTGAAATGCAAATATAGCTGAATTAATTATTTCAAATCTTAACTAAAAGCTCACGCGCTAAGTTCCTATATATCCCGAACACCTCAAACACCAAAAAGAGTAATTATATCACTAATACAAACATATAATTCATTAAACAGCTTATATACCACAAAATGATAACCAGAGCAATAAGGAGTGTAGCATCTCGCAAATAACAAGACACCTCTCGCGCAGTGTCCCAACTGACAGTCGTATCGCGTGCGCACCAGCGCTATATGTCGTCCCATTTACGCTGGCGTCCCTAGTATCTAATAGGTAAACCCTCGGGATCCAAGTAGAAGAAGGAGGCTGAGCTTCCTCGGGATAACCGTCTCGAGATCGGACTAATTTGCCGTATGCACCGCAGCCGTGCTCTACTCTGCCAGACAGCTCTTTCTCCCTCCTGCTGCTGCTGTTACTCTATTAGTTCTCTCTCTCTCTCTCACTCTCACGTTCGTGAATTTAAGCTGCGAAACACACCAGCTGCCAGTATACTGCTAACTGCCTTCTTGCGCCATTGAAAATCTGAAATTAGCGAGGGGCTCGCAGTTCTCCTGGCAGTTTTCGTGCTCGTATTGCGGTTACCTGTATATATACATATATAACTATATTATACCTCGAGGATTAACTATTAAATAGAGAAGAAGAAAAATGTCGTTAATTTTACAAACTTTCTCACGTTTTATAATTATGATAATAATAATTTGTCACACATATAATAGAAAGTCAAGCCTTGTACACGTACGTATTAAATGAAGCTCAAAGGCGCGCGCGCGCGCGCGGCGGCTATGTCCTATCCTCCGAGTTTCCGGAGCTCGCGCGCGCTGTCGCCGGTATGTACGGAAACAGGCCGCACGGCGCGTTACTGCTGCTACTATATATACCACGTATTCAAATTTGAAGCAATTATGATCGTCGTGATCGATATACCCAAGGGGAGGGAGAGAAGGTTCGCAAGCCTCTCGTGGGTTTCGATACATTCACGGCACGGCGCGATTAGCGCTCACCATCAGGAGCTGATAAGTGGCCTTTGGATACCGGCGCAGCGCTTTGCGGCCGTGCATAATGCCCGCTTGTCCACGGGATGCTTGTATGAATAGCTGCGCCTTTGTACAAGGTGCCGAGAGGCTAGATTGAATTTTGCTTGGTTCTAAGGTTTTTCGTAACAATTGCGGATTGATCGATATTATGAGATAATAATTTTCCAGAAGACATTGCTTCTAAAAGCATTCCAAAACCGCTATTTCTGGTCTCATCACGTATCCTGAAAATCTTTGGAACAACGAGGATGTTTCTAATAACTCACGAAAGTTCTCGAATTGGCTCAGCAGCGAGCCCTTGAAAAATTGATGAGTCTTCTATTATCGTAACCGGTATACCGCAGCGACTACAGTGTGTCTGTGAAGAAGCTTCCGTGGCTGGGATTAATTAGAAACTCGATTTAACCAAAGTACTCGTAAAGGAAAGAGAGATGGTCGAAAGAAGGGATGAACGATAAGAAAGAAAGAGAGAGAGAGAGCTAGAAAGGAAAAGCTGCAGCGAAGGAAGAAAGGAAGGATAAAGCATGGACGCGAGAGACAGCAGCAGGGATCCGAGATTTAAGTTTTTAATGGCTCGTCGCCTTATCGCCCGGACTATTGGACCGGCGAGTTTCTCCACTTTCCGCGCACGGCTCTCTTTCTTCGCTTCTAGATCTTCTCTTTCTCTCTCTCTGTCTCTGTTCTCGACGAGCTATATATACAGAAGAGAATCCGCTGACATCTCGCGAGTGGGTACAATAGAAGAGAAGAGAGAGAGAGAGGAAGCTGCGCGGCTAAGTCGGTCGGCTATATTACCGGGGCTGATAAACTTTCGCGAACGAGCGCCGCCACTTTATCGTTTCGTCTCATTACCGAAACAATGAGAGGAAGAGATTAACGCGCGGCTGGCGCGAAAAACGTTATATATAGTTGGAATTTCAAGTTTATCGATGGATTACCGTCGCGGATGGATTCGACGGCGAGAGCCGCAGCTGCTTGCGAGGGATAATGTTGGTGGATGATATGCTATATTTTATTCGCTATATTTAATCAAGAACGACTATTTGGTCGTCTATCGTTGAAGTTAAAAAGCAGTATGAAAAATTTCTGTATAAATTCATTGGATTTTGCAAATTTCACATGTTTCTAGTTGCATTACCTTTTTACAAACCTTTTTATAACGCCATCACACAGCGTCGTAATCATTTCGTCGGATTAGAAAACAAAAAAAAACTTGTATAGGTAATGAGCTCACACGCTATTTGCATAAATTCCAACCAGCTCATACGCACCTCATATGGAAACACAAGCAAAAAACAAAATAGAAAAAGGAAGAACGAGCAAAAACATCCATGAATAACGATCGAGGCTACTTTCGCTCTTTCTTTCTTTCTTTCTCTCGCCATTCTCCAACAGAGCCTATCTCTTCTTTCAGCCATATACATATATATATATATATATATACGTGTGCAGTGCCACGCACGATAAGCGAATTTCGCTCATTCTAACGCGAAAATATACCATCGTTTCGTTCTCTCGCGCAATCTCGCTTTTGCGACGAGTCGTAACGGCCGTATATACATTTTCACGCCGCTTTTTTTTCGTTCTGTTTCAGAGGGAGCGTAAAGAGCGAGAGAGAAATACTTCGTCGCTGCACAGCCGGGGACACACAAATCGGCGAGAACGAGGTAGGTACACACACACATATTTTTTTCAGTAGCGCGCGCATTTGTGCCTATATAGCCGGGATGTATTTTTTTTTGCTCGATTTTTTTCGTCGCGCACCGCCGGCAACGATAAACCCAGAATTTTGCGTATATATTTGCTTGGAATATCCCGATTTACAGCTACAAAAGCTTGGGTCAATATTACCTTGGCATCAGGTCGGTTTATCGAGAGCTGGTAAACGTCAGTCTAGTCTCAGTAATTTTTGTGTTCATTTATTATATTTTGCCTTGATTGTTATATATAGGAAATCAGTGACTTTGCGAGAGATCTTTGCTTTAACATCGTTCGGTATAGCTATATAACTCTTGGTCTACTAATATTATCACAAACGTATAGCGAACATTGCTTAACTGGCCGAGCAAACTTTGCTCAAGCTATCGAGTAACTTTGGCTTAGCAAATCTGATGGTGTGTTTTAAGTTGGTTGAGAAAGAAGTTTTTATTTCTTTTAAGATTTAAAAGAAATTACAGAAATACTAAGTAGCCTTTAAAATTGAATGTATATATTGAAACAAAATTTAGATAATTAAAAAATTTTAATTTAAAAAAAACGACGGCTAATACAGTCAATACTTTCCTCAAGTGACAGTTGCACAAAGTTAAGTGGCCCAGTAGATGCAGATAAGCTGAGTCAACAAAGTATTCAGAATCCAAGCGTCGTCGTTGGTCTCGGTCAAGTCGAAGCAAATCCTTCGTTGGCAGCGAGCGAGGCCTCTGCGGATAATTCGTTCCTAAAACGTCAACGCTTCTCTTCCTCTATAGATATACATAGATATATCTATATATAGCAAGGACCAGCTCGAGCGCGACCCTTTTAGCAAAGAGCTCTAATCTGAAACGAGAGGCCAGATAAGAACGGGCAGAAGTGCTTTCGAGATTTGATGCTCGAACCGGAGAGACAGAGAATAAGAGACGCGTTATTGTAGTCGGAATAAAATTATATTTCCGGAGTAGTTTAATTTAAAGTCTATTGGCCGTAAAGATGCTAATGGAATGGCGCAATAAACGCCGTAGGGAAATATTTCACGGAAAGTTGATTGTCAAAAGTTTCGAAAACGAATCTGCAGATTATATACACACAGGATCGAAACTGCGAGAGAGAGAGAGAGAGAGAGAGAGAGAGAGAGAGAGAGAGAGAGAGAGAGAGAGAACTGTACACCATCGAACGAACAATGAAATGCCCATAGACGTGATCCTCTCGGTATCAAAGTGAGTTTGTTGGTTTGAGTTTCCGAAAGTGGATTCCGCTGCACTGCAAGATGAATAACTTTATAATCGGACTTTCCCTAAGAGGATTATCAAACTAATTTTATACAAAATCTTTATAATACCCAACGAATTTTTCGACGTAGATTAAACTTATACGTATATATATAAAATACCCATTGAACTATTAATGACGATAATATAACCGCACGTCTGGCTAAAAAAGTTTTCAGCGTATAAAACAGAGATAAACTGTGTGGGTGGAGAAGGAGACATAGAATCGAGCGAGGAAGAGTTAGCAGTCTTACTTTTTTCTTCTTCTTCTTCTTCTTCTTCAACATCTGACAGCCGGATAGACGTGACAATGATAGTAATTATCGTACTTTTTTTCCTCGGAGCTTTTTCTCTACTACCTCTTCCTCTATATACTTTCTTTCCTTCATCGAAGCCTCCCTTTTCTTCTCTCTTTTATTCCTTTCTTTCTTATCACCTTTCTCTTCGATTTTGGGCGTGGCTCCAAACGACGACGGAATATATAGCAAAGAAAAATCGCGACGGATATCAGGTAGCCCATCGTGCCAGAGCGGAATATTATTCTTTGGTTGAAGGATTTTCGAATTTTTCTCTCTTGTGTTGTTCTCGAGCTACAAGAGGAAGTGGCTCGGTTCTGGCTTGAGTTTGTCACCATCAGGGAAGCGGACGTTGACAAAAAAAAAATAAAAAAAAATTGTAAAGCCATCGTATCGCGTAACATTATTCGTTGGAAAAACTTTTGAGGGAGAGCTGTGTGTTTTGGTTGAATAAGATTCATAGTAATTTTCGTGCTTTTGATCTATTCGTGTTTGAATCAACATGCTTGCTAAAAGCCTTTAGATTCGTGCAAATTTACTGTACTTTGTATACTCGTATAATATTTCAAATTAAAATCATGCCCATGCAGCCAATAACAAATGTAAACACTGAAATACGAGTAGCTAAAATTGGAATATTTTAAGCAGTGTTTCGTGCTTTGGAATCAATAATTACCTATAAATGCGTTGCTTCATCGTGCAAAACGTATTTCTAAAAATAAGGTAGGTATACCCTAGCTCACACAATCTTCTAAAAAAAAAAGAAAGAAATTTCGCAAAATTTTAAACATTTTCCGTAACACTGCGCACAAAACTCGCAAGTCCCAACTCGATTCCCGATCTCCTGATCGAAATTCCACTGAAAATTCAAGCGCAACCCCCCTGTAGGTATCCCCTCGACGCCGCTCGATTCCAGACTTTCCCCTCCAATCTGTCGCTCACACACACACACACACGTATTCACACTGTGCTGTCGTTCTTGAAACTGATGAGAACAGAGTCGAGCAGCGGCAACAACAGCGCTGCCCGAGGAGATTATCATTTAGGCTTTTTTCTGGCCGTCTCTGCTGCAGAGGAGCTCTCCTAATCTTCACGACCCTTGCGCAGGATAAGAAGCGGCGTCGACAAAATCAATAAGAACCGACGAGTAGTCGGCCTCTGTTGTCGTCGTCGTCATCGTTTGCCGTTACTACTTATACATTCCCCTCCGTTGACTTCGTTCTCTTGGCAACTTCCGTCACGTTGACTCTGATTGCTTGTACCATGACAAATGTCTCGATGTCGGAAAAAAAGTGACTTCCTCGGCGAATGCGAGGAAGGATTTGTTTTTTCGCTTGTGATGGTCATCAGAGGTATAGGCAGAGGCTCGTTAATGATTATCTTTATCAAGTATCTGTTGTTGAACAATCACTACCACCCTTTAATTTTCCCTATATTAAATTTGATGAAGAAAGTTTTTCGACATCGTGAGAACGCCGGGTCTTCCATCATCGAGCCAACCTAAAGAAATGAAACAAAAAATGTGCCTCGTCCACACACCGAGAAGTAGTATCCTGTTAGTATAAATTATTTTTAATTTGACGCTCGCGCCAAAGAAGCCAAGCGCCATGAAAATTCCAAAAAAATGCCTCTGGAGAAAAAAAATTACTCAAAATCTCCTACCTCTCTACGAAAGTCATAAATTCCAGAAAACCCTGTACTTTTTACTCCTTAATCTCTCGGCAGAAGCAGCAGCAGCAGCAGCATACCTCGGCACTCAGCACCTTAACAAGGAAGGCGGGCGAATAAGTTAACCAGCAGCGCGCCGGGGCGCGCAAATGGCTCTAACAGGCCAAGGTTCGCAAAAAAGCCCTATACCAGCGTCGCCGTCGAGAAGAGAGAAAAAGCGACGAGCTGCACATACACTACTGCAGCAGCAGCAGTAAAAATGCGATCGTCCGATGAACGCCGAGGTGACGGTATAATTTCATCAGTGGCTGCCCGACGACCATCGATTCGATTTTTGCGCCCCACCTCTCGAACGACGATTCGTGTATATATATACAGGAATTGCCTTAAATTTCAGCAGCTGCGCGAGTCGAATTCGAAACAATTTCACACACACACATGTATGAGGCACACACAGGGGGATGAGGGAATTTCGCGTTGGGCAAATTGCCGGTACGGGAAATTATACCGCAAGAGGTCGAATCGGTGGTGGCACACACTGAATATAACCTCAGCCTGGAGCAAATATTCGCATTCGGCTGGTCAGATGATTTTATTACAGAGTATTTCCGGCGTGCACAGCACAGCCTGAATTGTGATTTTCTTTCGCTTTTTTTTTGTTTTATTTACTGCTTCCGCGCTTTGACCTTTCGGGAAATTAGCATCGAAAAGTCAGGAGAGCGCGTGAAATTGCTTGGACTAATGTCGACAAGTGCGGGTAAAAACGAAAAAGTTTTTTCCGCTACTGTAGTGGCGGCTCTTTGAGCCTCGTTATTTTCCCCTAAACTTTCTCAACTAGTTGGTTCAGTGCCGCTGATTTCGTAAATTAGTTTTTGTCCCGTTTCCGTTTCTTGCTTAGGAGAGAGAGTGTGAGAGAGAGAGAGAGAGAGAAAAGCGGACGCTGCGCGATAAGTCGCAAAGTGCAAACACCAGAGCTGCAGTGGAGAGGCTTGCGAGGGGGTCGTCGCAGTGTGCGAACGTTAGTGAACGGGCAGAGGAAAAAGAACATTTGGCCGTTTGCCCTATATTCTTCCAAATTAACTTTGTATATATAGGCCGTGTGACGTGGATATGTGATCATTTTATTAAGATTAAATTGATCCATTATTATGTAGCATGAAATTGATATATAGCATCGCAATATATCAAACGACTTATTGCTTACAAGTTCATTAAAGTTTTACCTATAAACGAAGAGCTTGTCGTTTGTTACGTTTATTAACATAACTTGTATAAAATTATCATTCGTACAGTCTCATAAATATATAATTATACATTAATCACCTATTTCAAAACGTGTATATAGGTACTCGCATTACAGCCCAAATCGGTACACATATATTACATGGTATTATGCAGTCGTACTTATTTTAATTATCCAATTATGCAATCTGGAAATAACGTTTTCAATATTTATTTGCAAATTGATTCATTGTAAAGATTCTTTAAAATATACATAAGTATTTTTTGTCTTACCCAACTAACAATTCCGTCAGTATTTTGAAAAAGAATAAGCTTCCGGAGTTTTCATTTCCCAGCAAAACTGAGTGATTTCCATCGTTAAACCAACGTATAGACACCTCATACGTATACGCAAAATACACAACATTTCCCAACGCCGTCACCATATCAAGCGATTGAAAAGAAGCATATTCCATCAAGCATCGCTTTGCAACAGCAGCAGCCACTACCAACACTCTTCTCTCTGACGCTGAAAGTCCATTCGATACGATTATATTTCTAGGGAAATTGCATTACGTCCACATCCTCTCGGCTCTCTATCTAGTCCAACCGCCAGAGTGAGAGAGAGAGAGGATGTTTGATGTTGGCTGCGCGGTGTATGCACCTCTATAGCTCTCGACACGTCACATTATTTAGGCTCACACTGCAGCATACCAGCCGTAAACATCGACGCAGCATAACGTTATCAGTGCCTAGCCGACTTGTGCTATGTTCCGAAACTGTAGTGTCGCGTTGAACCATCAGCAGCGATTATCAGTTTTCCCCGATTGAAGCGAAATTTAATGATGACCGACGCGAAACGATGGCGCGTTCTTAACTTATGTGTGCTACTCTCTCTCTCTCTCTCGCGGTTGATGGGGATAGTGTCAAAATACGTTTAAGCGGATGGACATTTATAGTTGGTGATTGTGTGTTTCGAAACGGATCGTTTGTTATATAAAAAATATGTCGTTTATTTTTCAAAGACGCGACAGCTACGAGAATAAGGTTTTTCATATTCATTAAATAGATGACCACCTCGTAAAATTAATTGGGTGGTTAACAATAACTGGAAAGCTCAACCGTCAGATGTTGACGACATCTCGTAATGTCTTAAATGCCTCAGTACGTATTGCTTTGTCCTGATTGGCTATTAGGGTCTTTCCGCGCGCCGACGCGCCACCTAGCGGCGAACAGCAACAGAATTCGCAGAAACTAATAATAGTTTATCGTCAAGAAGCCAAAAAAAAACTCTTAAGCCGATTACAATCAGTACGCTATAGTTCAGAGCTTCTCACTGTGTACGACTTCTCATCTGCATGTCCTTGACATAAAAGGAACTGGAAGTCGGCGCATTCAAGATTAATTAAACGTCATCGCGTTTGAACTTCCGTGAGACTGAAACTTTTCTCTCTCTTTCACTTTTTCCCTCTCTGGGCAATTTCTTTTCGTTATACCGAGTCAGACTCTATATAGATAGATATGTATATACACCCCATGCAGAAGCGAAGCCGTTCCTTCTCTCTCTCCTTCTTTTCGGGCGTACTTTTTACGTGTACCGAAAAGTTTTATGCGCGACGTAAAAATTTTTACCGAAGACAGACGCGCGCGTACGCGGGAAAAGCGATTTCTCCTCTTTCTTTTTTTTATCTCCTCTTTCCTCGAATGTTCATGGCAGACCTTTGTCTGTTAAATGTCTCGGTATCCCCTCCACGCCTGAAGGAACCTATTTTAGGGGGAGGAGTCCTTAACATTCGCGTCGCGAGCGAGAGTGGAAAGACTGATAGCGGAAGAGACGCGCGCGACGAATGAGCAAAATAAAAGCCGAGAGAGAGAGAGGGAAGAAAAGTTCGTCTCTTCCAATTCAAAACTATGAATCTTCTGGGTGATGGGCTTTGCGCGGGCGCGCGCAATGTTTAACCAAAGTCATTATAATACGACGAAAAGTTTGTTGCGAGAAGGTGGATGGGGAAAACTATTAGAAAGTTTTGTTAATTTACGGAAAGGTGTCGTGTTCTCGCTGGCAGAGAGAGAGAGAGAGAGAGAGAGAGGGCTTGCGTGAGGGGAGCTTTGCTTGTGTTCTTAATCGAAAAGAAGTGAAAGTTTAACGAAGAAAGTCGAGTTGCTACTGCTTCTGCTGCTTCGCCAGATCGTAATTATTAAATTATTCGTATTCTTCTTCTATAGGTGGAAAATCGATTTAATTTACTTTACGACTCTTTTTTGGGATACGTATATATTCTAAATTGTGTAAATTTCAAAGCTAAGCTTTTTCATTGATCGCTGATGGTTTATGGGACTGCATATAAAACATTAATTCATTGTCTTTTGCTGTATTTACTGTAGCTGAATAATAGTGTGTATTTTTATGATATGGAAATGCTTACCACTGAAGACGTAAGAGAAATGGAAAATTAGCTCGTCGAACGTAAATGTCAATCCTCTTTCATCGCATAATCGACTTCGTATCGTTTAAGTATTTATCTTCAATTAACGTGAAAGGAATTATTTCTACATTATTCATTTAAATCCTACTCCGAGCTTTGATTGCGTATGTGTTCAATATAAAGTTCGTGCAATTTGACTGAAAAAATGTTGCTTATACTTATTTCAAGCGGCTGTCAGAATTTACGAACTATTTCATTATCGATAACGAGGTTACGTATACCGCAAAAATGTATTTTACGTTCGTATATAAGGTAATTTTTCTTGCTCCACACTGTAATAAATAAACACATAAAAAATAAATGAGCATTTTAAAAAATGTAAAAGTTTTTACACATAGTTTAGCTTTTAGTGCGGATGCAAGGAAAATCGATAACATGTCTGACCCACATGTAGCCATCCTACTGATTTATACATCAGTTTTCACAATTTCCCATTCTTTTTAATTATTCGTAGATATTATAACGCTCAAATTTTTGCGAAATCAATGATTCTTTATAAATGGCACAGTACACTCTTCCACAACATTTAACGAAAAAAATTTCACCAATTCTTTCCTTTCTCGAAGACACAAAAGATGTTCCTTAATTTCTAAAACCACATTTTCTCATCACCTCGTGGCACACATAAAGCTTACATTATCAACAAAGTAAATATCCGAAATCCATTGCAATCCAATAGAAAAGAACGTACTCCAGCCCAAAGAAACAATACTACAAAAAAAAAAAAAAGAAAAAAAATGTCTTGAAATCCTCGCGGCAAGCCAGTAGATCCACGGGGATCGCTTGGCAAGTCCCCAGGCAGGTTTATATATCTCCATCCAGCAGTATCATAAATAATTCATCAGCGTCGTCGTCGTCGTCGCAACTCCACAACGGTCGTTGCGCTGCTTAACCTTTTTCCTCGGCAGTCATAATACTCCCATTCTCACCCTACCCCCTTAGAAATTAGCCCTTTAACGCTATATAGCTGCACGATTGTTGCTTGCTTGCCTGCCTGCTCTGGCAATTAGTGGAGAGCCACCTTAACGAGATAACGCCGTACTTGCCGGTGCGTCTGTCCCGGTGGTTTCGAGCCTGGCAACGCATCGGCTTGCCGCTAATTTGCATATAACTTATTCGGCCGAGCCGAGCCAACTTCCAAGCTATTATTAATTAAACTTTCTCACTGCGGCGTAAACACACCTCGCGGCGCAACTCGTGTCGGTATACCGCGCCCCAGCTTCTCCTAAGTTTCGTGTTTGTTGCTCGAACAAAAGGCAGATTTGGCTAAATGTACAAAAACGCGCGACTGCCGTATATAGTAGTTATACTGCGATTCAAGAGTTAGTAGCCCTGGTAGAAATCTGAACATTTAAAATGGCCAGAAAAATAAGAAATGGCCATAAGATACAGCTAAAAATAGCTATAGGAATTTACAGTGATGAGACGCTTTTTCTCCATTTTTTGGGCATTTCATAGAATAAACATAACCTCGAAACCATCAGATTACGAAAT
>UCOJ01002484.1:0-11457 GCA_900474305.1 Cecidostiba fungosa
GTTGAACTATCCCAAATCATTCTCTCTAAACTGGACACCCAATCCTTGCTCAATGCTGCTCAAGTCTCCCGAAAATGGCTGGCCATTTCCAAATCCACATCTTCCTTAAGACAACGCGTTCGCCGCCACATTCGTCGTCAAAACCGAAAACTTGCTCAAGTTCTTCCTCCACCACCCAGCAAACAATCTACTATAAGAATACTTTCTAAGCCCATGCTATCCATCCCCCAAACTAAAATGCCATATCCTATTATTTCGAATACTGAACTCCTTAAATCTAAACATTCCACATTAAATTCTACACAATCTAGAAAAGTACTCAGACTGTAGAAAAAACAAAGGGAAATAAAATATGTGTAACAATAGTGCGATATTGACTATCGCCTGAAATAAAAATATGGGCGGAACTTAAAGGTCCTTATAAAGGACAGGCTTCGCGCGAAACAGCGGGTCGGTACTTTTAGTAGGTTTTTACCCTACTGCAAAATTTCACAAATGAGATCTCAGATGAGAATCTCACTGAGTTCTCATATGAGATCACACATCCGAATGATGCATCAGAGAGTAGGTGAATTCAAGTACCTTAGAGATAATTTATACATTTTAAATTTTAACAAAATATTTTACATGAATTATCGCGTGAGATCTCACGTGAGATTTTGCACTAGGGTATAGTAGACTTCAAATGCTATGTGCTTTAGTAGACTTAGAATTTTAACTCAAAGGAAGGGGTTGAAAAAATCACTACAAATTTATAAAGCATATAACTTTTGTTCATGGTGTATTGTCTTGAATTTTTGCAAACCGTTTGACTACTTCTTAAAGAGATTGACAATCAAAAATTGATAAAAAAATCTTGCAGGCAAAGTGGGTAATTCTATGCTCGTTCAAATGCATTGATTTCATTGCCTTAAAAAAATTGTTTTGCATAAATTAAAAACGAGCCATAAAAAGAAAACTAATCAGCAACATAAAAAATAAAGTTACTGTTATAAAGCTTCCTCTGAAAGAGGAGACAACATTAAATTCGATAATTCTTAACTTCCACAAGATGAAAGTGTAACAGTTCGAATCTCCTCGCTTGCATAAGTGAAAGTCGGCGTTTCCAGTCAAAAGAAAAAGAAGTAAGTATAGATATATCCTCTCCTCGTACACATTCAATCCGCACCGACGAAAAAGTATATTCTCCCGCACACGCTCACCTCTCTCCCAGCCAAAAAGCGCAATAAACGTAAGCTCGCCAATACAGGCTCATCGCACACACGCACATAATACAAGAGCCTGTGTAAGTAATCCAAGGCAAGCTCCTCTTCAAGTCGTTCGCTCGTTCTCGCAGCTGCAGCGAGAAAAGGAGGCCCCGGGGGCATTTAAATGAATGGGGATTTGATAGGGCGCTCGAACAGGCAAACACGTGCGTGCAAGAGGCCTCCGAGGGTCCTGTGTGCGGTGCAGCCCACCGCTGTAGCAGGCCCCTTTCGTCGGTCTTGTATACGTATACAAGTATAATACACATGTGCTGCACGCACACACGTGTCCACGCCTTCTTCTCTCGCTGCGCAGCCCACGCCTCCCGTTCTATATATCTCTTTCTACCCACACGTTCACCCTTGACTATTCATCCCCTCCATCCACTCCGTATATGCTACCCCCTAGTATAGACGTCATCCCCCAACAGGGCTTGCAGGCCAGAGCTTTTTTAACAATTCCAAAGCCGAGGGGTGAAAGCTGCAGAGCTCTTGGTTATACACGCAGATTCAGGCGAAGCTCATGCAGATAGGCAATCCAACCTTGGCAGTAACCACGAAAACAACACACGTAACAAGCTGGCTATCCAGCGAACAGAAGCTCGGAGGAGCTTCTGCTCGCTTCTCTCCCCCTCTCTTCCTCGAGGGGTGAGCTCTTAGGGGTGGCCCTCGCGGCCGATCAGTCGATAACGTCTTTGGGGCTCTAATACACCCGGGCCGAATCTCGGGGGTGTATTGTATTAGGCTCGTATAGACCGAGCGAAGGCGATTCGCGCTCCTGACGAAAATCCCGAGGGGGTGTACGCGCGGCTTCCCCACTACATAGACACGGGCTCTCTCTCGCTTTTTCCGAAGCCAAAGGACAAAGAGGGGCCGCCGGCTTTTCGAAGGATCGATATATGGTGCGTGTGTGTGTGTGTGTGAGCAGCTGTGCGAGAGGGTCTATTATATTTGGATGGTGCTCGTCGATCGACACTGGATACTCTTGCTTCGTGAGTATAATATAGCCTTTTGAGTTGCACCAGGGGTTTTTCTATGCGGTGTGTGCGAGGAACTGCCGATATAGCTCGCAGGTATAGAGGAAGTGAAAGAGAGATCGGTGTGTATTATGCAGCTGCCTTTGACAATGGGTGTGAATGGTTCGCTCGATTGGTTTGTGTACTTTGGATGCAGGGAAGAAGGAGGCGAGGAAGTGATTTTGGAAACTGGATGCGACACTTTTTAATTTTCTCCAAGTTTAACATAATGCTTGTAGTTTAATATGTGGAAATCGATTTTTTAGTATTTCAATACTGTTGATATTAAAAAAGATACATCAGTAGCGTTATTAAACGTTATATTATTTTTGAGACTAATACCCTTGAACTTGCAGACTCTCTAGTACATGTGTACTGAAGGTAGGTGGCGCATAGACACTTTCTTGTTTCCCGCATTACATTCTGTGAGTGCACCGTATAGCAGTGTGCCCACCTATGACAAAACTGCCTTCTTGGGCTGTCGTTCAGCCTGCTATACTTGGGCCGCTCATTCTATAACTGCAAGCCTGCGGCTCTAATACTTTTAATAATAAATGAAATAGTGGTTTTTCTCTCAGTGTATATATGACATGTTCATAAATAAAATGAGTCTACTATTGTGAAAAAAAAGTTAGAGCTCACTATCAATACCATGCATATCTATATTTATATTAGAATTACATGTTATCGTTATTTATATTATAGTTGCAATCTATAGACTCACTCTGTGTATTTGTAAGGTTACTTAAATGACTTACTGAAAGACTCAAATGTCCAACTTAAAGACTTCTATTTTATTTTTCTATAGGAATACGATAAAGATAAAAGACCAGACACAAAAAGCAGATAAAAGAATTATATAGATCATGCAAAATACAACATTGCGGCTATCTGACGTGGATAAAGTGAAAAATTTGATTTTTCTGAAATGAGTAAAATTGTAGGATACTTCCTGATTAAACTGCATCTTCATAAAAAAATTGAAATTATTACAAGTATTTAATCTATCAGCGCGATCATCGAACGAAACTAGCATAAACCAGTTCTGCATAGTTTTTATCAGGAGCAAGTTCATGAAATCAACGTAAACACCCAAATAATAAAAAGATGATGTAACAAAAAGAATCTTTAAATAAGCCTTAATAAAATTGTATTTTCTATTATAATTTCGCCAAGCATTCTTAATACAAAATTCAATTATATTTTTCGTATTGAAAATATTTTAAAAATATTTCTTTAAATATAAAAATCCTACAATGCAAGTTTTTCAGCAAAAATATATCCTCGATATAATATTTCAAAATACCGACTTATACAATAAATTTTTCGCTTTCACCCATATTGCAACCGCAGACACACTCGACCAAAACAACAAGCCACTCGCTTCTAATTGCAGCTCATACTCTTATCGCCATACGACATCTCAAATCATCCATAGCAGACGCTCTACTACGATCAGCGCAAGCAAAAAAAGCAACAACTCCAAATGAATCTAACCCGAATCTCCAAGAATGCGAACACTCCGAAGAATTACCGCAGAAAAGCTCCCCGATAGGCATCGACCTCGACTACCACATGAATGGCCCCTTCTCTACAAGCAACAAGTAAGTATAGTCACACTGCATTATATCGGTACTCAGGCATCGGCTCATCTCGTCGCGCCGCGTTCCTTCACGACTGCAGTAGCAGCAGCTGAAAAAGAGGCTCGTCTCCATTCCGAGAAAAGTATATAAAAAGCGAGGGCGTATCTATATATGCGGCTCGTTTGAACCGTGACCGCGGCAGCTTCGTTGGAAGCGATTAATTATTTCACCGCTCGCTTCTTATCTCGCGACGAGAATCATCGCGCGTCTGTAAAGGGAGAAAAAAACGCTGATGATGGAAGGGGAAGACTCGACTACAGGGGGTCAAGAGGCTCGATTTTCAGTCATTAGTCCGCGCCGGACACTCCAAGTGTGTAGCTCAGCTCTGTATAATCGAGTCTATAATATAGACGGCCTTGAACTTGTTGATGAGATCGACTGGATACCTTGCGATTTCGCTTGCGGACCCCCAGAGGCGAGTAATTATCTTCCGCAGTATACGTATATCTACACTCAAGTGGTACAAGTGATCGCTCCCTCTCTCGTCTTCGACTATAATATACATATAACGGAAAAAACTTATCTCCCCTTCGCTTCGCGCTATCTTCTTTCGGGGAGTCTATACTCCGAAAGTATAATACTACACAGACGTACTTTATTTTCGTTTAGAGAACGCGATGCGGGAACGATAGTCGTATTCTCGTTGCAAAATATGTATATATAACGCGCGGCGAGTTTCGTCGGACCGCAGAACGGGAAACAAGCACGCGAGCAGCGCGTCAATTTTTTTTTCATTTCATTTCGTTTAAAAGACGAATCGGTACTATCTACTCCGCGAGTCTGTGTGTATGTGTACGTATTTGCGTCAATGGATTTTTCATTTCGTCCGAGAGAAGTCGTTATCGCTTTAGCGGATATTCGCGTCGAGACGAGCGAGACGTATAGCTTCGTCTGGTCAGTTATATACGAAAAGTCAGAGGAGAAGCAGACGTCGAGACGAGACGAAGCTTCGAGCACGTGGACGAGCATCTGTGATCTGTAACCGAATTCACAAGTCTGAATGAGTAAGATATAATATAGTGCTGTGGATATTTATCGAGTGTTATCGAGGTATACGATTTGGAGAATCAAGATGATGTTCAACGAGACACTGCTGATGATGATATACACGGCAAATTTGCTGACAAATCCACACAACAGGAACCAAAAGAGAGAAGATCGGCAAGTGATCACTACGACGACTACGACGCAGGAGTCGACGGGACTTTCTTCGGATGAGAGCAGATTTGAATACGATGATGGTAGGTTGGCTTTCTCGTGAGAGTGTCTTTTCTATGATGGTGTGCTTTTTTCGTTATTTATGGTGTATAATAAAGCACAGGATTGTTAATGGGGTACTCTGAGAGTTATACATATTTTATTCGTTGTTGCGAATAAATCAATGCTGTGTGTAATATACACTGTTTCGCCTTCAATTATCAGTCGATTCGACTGCTATAACAATTGATCATTTCAATTTATACAGTAGTGTATACACTACTTTGATGCTATTTCAGTCACAGAGATGATATTGCTCATTGATCATGACAGGCTGCTTACCAAGTTGTAGTATCTTATTATAGATGTATGTATAAACATGCGAGCATTGATTCAGATTACTCATTTTATATTATTGTTTCCGAGAAAATTGACATAATGTCAGATAGATGAATTACTCTTCCGGTGAATTAAATACTAATGTACAACCGGAATGCAATATCGTATTATAAATATAATAATTTTATAAGATGACTGCTTCAGTGAAATTACATACGTGAATTCCTGCTTCAAAAAGTTTAACTTATTTCCGCAAAAACTAGTTCAAAAAAGTTTGAGAATCTCATAAAATTCAAGCATCTTGATAGACAATATAAAATAAACGTGTATCGTTACGACTATTACAAACTGTATACTCTTTTCAATGATAATATTTTATGCTCGTATTTTTCTCTATAACTACGAGTATTTCAATATATAAATCCATCGATTATAGTTATACACCGATTTTGCACATCATTCAGTCCACCCAAAGAAAAATATCACGACTCCCACCTCGTCTCGCACATTAAAAAAAAACAAAATAATGACAAGTTTAACCAATGACAATTCGTGAATCGTGCGAAAACTTGGATATACGTATGGCGACTCGATCGTTGACGTCACATGTGGGCGCTGTATACCATAGCGATAAATAATCTACAAGCCAACATGAAGACATAACACGTCCGTGTTTTCAAGGAACTGATAGCTTCGAGAAAAATCAAAGACTGCGCTATCGCGAGGCGCCTCGATAACCCCGACACGACATTTTTTGAGAAAAAGATGTACGACACGACAAATTATATAAATATGCGTCGGTCAACGATGAACTTGGATAAGTCGTCGCTAATACGACACGCACGTGGCACTATCCCGATTTTACATCCGAGTGACACACGCTACTGTCAGGTGATAAGAGGACGTTGCACTAATATTTATTATATTTCCGAGAGACCGGATTTTAATTCTCCCGCAGAGATGTTGTATAACAGGGAGGGATATCGTCGTGTGAACTTGGAGCGTAATCTCGCTGCAACTATGCTTTTCTCTTATTTTCAGATTGGCTAATAATTTGACCGAGAGGAAAGAAATTTATTGAATTGTCAGCGATACATAAATCAGTTTTATCTAGTTTTATCCGAATGTCAAATAATAAACGCGCTAATTCGAATTTGTTGATGTTGCATATTTTTATAACACATTTTTATAGCACTACTTGAATTTGTACAATCAAATGATTTAAAAAAACCATATGCCGTTTACAAATAATAAATATTTTCTAAAAATCCAAAAGCAACGCAATTAATAAAATATTATGACGCATTAAAGGTTATTGCTATTTCGGGATGATTATCTTTGCGGGTCAAGATGCACAACGATGCCGCTTGAACTTTCGCAGACATTACGTCAAAGGCAGCTAATTTGTAAAAAAAAGTAACTCATGTGCGTGGGTAATTATCAAAATAGATTTATTATCCGTGATATTGTTGTTAAATAACAATTTGTTTGACATAATTAGTTCCAATCTATGCAACGATGTTTTCTTGTAGGAGGAACAAAAATTTGATGAGCTTACAAATGACGTGCTGAAACGTTATTTACATTTGTGTATTAAGATTAGCTCGGAAATCGAATGTAATGTGAGCTATATTAACACTGATAATAGTAACTCTACTATATGCCCATCACTTTTGCGTACAATGTATCTTTCCTCGATAGTTTGAAGTTATAGGTGCCATAAATAATAGAAATTATAGTTTTATTGTGCAATGATTTTTATATCAACAATATATTTTATAGATAGCATATTTAATTTCTAAACATTCATTTTGAGTTTTATTATAATAGAATTTAAAATAATAAATAAACCTTGCAATAAAGTTTAGCTCTGATTTCGAAAATTAGATTTTATGGTGTGACGCCTGCACTACGCAACCCGTTGTACACATCCTTCAGAAGAAACTTCATTGCGCAGGAGCTTATTTTATACGATTTAAACGTATATCACCTTATTCTTATATTAAAATATAATTTTTAACATAAAACTGAACAATAATTTATTTTACTGATAATATTATAATTTTTAAAATAATTAATTAAAAGAATTAATAATAATTTTATAGTTTTTAAAAAATTGATAATAAATTTCGAAATATACTTCAATTATAGAATTGAGCACAATTTACAACTAAACGTGTACAATACAAACAATAACGTTTATATTTCAGAATGGTACATGTGGAGATGCTATCAACCGTTCGGTTGTTTTTACATTGGATCTCCATGGTCTGGAGGCAGCAGACCAGTATCGACGTTCCCTACAAAGCCAGACAGTATTAACCCGCTTTTTATGCTTTACACCCGAGATCACATAGACGATCCACACGAGCTAATTATAGATCGCATTGGTACGATCAGAGACTCGCCATTGAGACGAAATGAAAATCTTTACTTCATTATTCACGGTTACTTGGATAACGGAAATAAAACGTGGGTTTTAGTAAGTAGTGGAATAAGAAGCAATTGTAAATCACCTGAAACAGCTTATTAATCTTTCCGCCAATCTAATCTAATTTTTCACCATTTTTCAGAGGATCATGAACGAGCTGTTGTTGCGAGAAAATTGCAATGTGGTAGTGATTAACTGGATCGGAGGTGCTGGACCTCCATACACTCAAGCCGTTGCGAACACGAGACTCGTAGGAGCTATGACAGGTCGATTAGCCTCTCAATTAATTCAGAAGGGTAACATGCAGGCTTCGCGTTTACACTGCATTGGACACAGCTTGGGAGCTCACACCTGCGGCTACGTCGGTCACAATTTGCGTGTTCAATATGGCTACAAACTTGGAAGGATAACAGGTACGTAAATTAAAGAAAAATATTATAGCGAATCGAGTTTTTATTGAGTAGTGCTATTCGCTTTATTTACATTCCCTATTATTATTATTATTATCACTTATCACACTTTTGAAGGACCCCCGTAAATACATTACTTAAAATCTCGCTTTATTATTCATATGTGAGTCACGGAGACAGATAAACAGTAGTTATTTACATTTGCTTGATTTCAATACGAAAGTCGATAATTTGTCAAGCAAACTTGACCCAATTATTTGGGAATTTCCAGTACATTAGTTTCAAAAAAAGAAAAAATTTGTTAAAATAACTATTATATTTATAGCCAAGAATAAGTTTAAGGCGCATTAATCCAGCCAGCGAATTGCAAAATGTGCATCTATCCTAAATGCGCATTAAAGAATGGAATGACAATAAGCCTTATTTACTACAGGCTTTCGCGGCAATATAATTGTTGCTCAACGCCGGCATTTTCGTGGTTTTCCGTGAAACGAAATCTTGTGCAACACGACATCCTCGCCGCGAGTTAGATGACCGTTTTCACAAGACGCCGAACACGCACGAATATTCTCGTGGACTGCCGATCAAAAGACACTCGATCAGGGTATCACGCTTACGAGGAGATCTGCGAAATCATCGCGTTTAGAAAAAAAAGTATCCGAATCATAAAAATGTTTAAGAGTTAAACTTTTCAAATTCCCGAGAATTCACGCGCGATTTCTTCGGCATATCTGAGCTCAACTTATTAGACTACAAATTAATAATGTTTTGTTTCAAGAACGGATGATGACAGATTGCAATGTTATTTATTGTAATTTATTATTTGCAAATACTTGTAAAAGTTAATTAAAGACACACGAGTGTACGGCGATAAAGATAATGTGAATTTATTATAGTTTCCAAACGCGAACCCGTTCGAGGAAAATACAGCGCTTTGTGTAAACAAAAACGCAGAAAAAGAAAAGCTAATTTTTTTGCGATTGTAAAACTAAACTTTCCCCGCTAAAATGCAAAACTATCGCCGCATATATATGAAGCTTTAATCTACTTAAAGATCCGAATTTCCAAAGTGTAAATATAAATTATTCTTCGCTCTCCACCTGCGGTAAAAGTTAAATAAACGTTCCCATATTTTTGTTTTTTTAAACAATCTTGACAGCTTCCACCGTAAAATTTAATTGAAATTTCTTGAATAATCACAACAACTCTTCAATTCGACCGTAAACCGCATCGATACAACCAGTTCTAAAAAATCGAAACAATAACATCAACATTAAATTGCTAGCATAAAAACTTCGCCTCGAGAAAAAGCAGTAAATAACAAAGAAATTGCACATATATCGATCTCGAAGCTCATGCATTCCAAGCAAAACCAATACCTATACAGCTGCGGCAGATGGAGAGCCGAAGCTAATCAATGGATTTGATTGGCCGCGGGGAGAGTCGGAGCGCGCGAGTCGTTACGTAAGCTATCGATCTCATCGGGAACTACCAGGATAGCAGAGCAGCGCAGGGTGTGAAACTGCCAAGTCACGCGCGGCAGTGGAGGCGAGCCGTATGTACACGCTGCGCTGGAAAGTCGCGCTTCATGGTGTTGGTGCAACGTTCTATATGCGTGTAGACTGTGTGATCCGCATCAGCTCTTAGCTCTGCTCTTATTTATACTGTCGTATTGACTCGGGAGTACTTGAGAGGATTTTTAACGAGGTTCTAGCTTTTGTAAAAGAGAAGAGTATTATCTAGTAAACATTTTTTGAAAAGTTTATAATCCTTCCTAAAATTTGAATGAATGATTTCTCTTTTATAGTCATGCTTGTTTAATTACACTATACAGCTCACAGCAATTAATTTTTCTCGAACGTTTTGTAGCAAAACACAGAGTTAGAATAATCAAATAATTATTATACAATACATAAAATATTGCTATACCTCACCGCTAAAAACTTGAGTATATAACAACAACAAAAAAAAAACATAAGCTTCCCACCCTAGCAAATTTCAAATCAGACCTCCAGAGTACACAAAAGCTCTTACAACGCGAATGAATAGAGAAGGCGATGCGAGCGGAAAAGACTTGTTATTGCCTGGTGTTTGTCGAGTAGAACCACGCCCTATACAGTCCTTTAGACCCGCCCGAAGACAGAAATGAGGTAAACAGCAGTAGTAAGAGAGCACAAGGCAACAAGAAGTGGCAGAACGAAATGTCATGGAAGTCGTAAAGTTCACACAGGGGGATGCCACAGCTATCGATTTCGGCGGGGCTCTCGTAATTTAAAATTTTCACGAGAGGAGAGAAGAGGGAGCGCTGAATTCCACTCTGTTTCAAATGTATAGGAGTACCTACTTTGTTTGAATTTTGCTATTTCCAATTGATCCAAGTGGATGATGCTTGGAATATTTAATCCTGTTACTCATTCATAGAAATTTAAAGGCAAAAAAATATTCCTATATCTATATAGGAATCTGTTTTTTCACGACATAATATTTAATCTATGCAAATACGGAAACCATTTTGAGGACTATCCACTTATGTACTGATATTTCTCTTGAAGATTGTAATTCATTATTTCCGTACACATTATAAAAAGTGCTTCACAGTTCGTTGACACTCTCGCACAAAGTTCCGCAATATGTGAATCAGTATTTCACAATCGTCTAGCGAGTAAAATTCTTTTGTAATTTTTTTCCTTCTCTCATCAAAAACCATAAGCGTTCGTACGCATTTACTCTTCCTTATTATAATAATATTCTTGTACAAATACAAAGATAAATATTCATAAACAAACGCACATCGAAACTTAAACATACGCATTTGTAGTGTCCACGAAAACTAAAAGGATAATAGCTCCGATTGTTTTCCATTCCCCATCGACGTGACTAGAAATGCAAATGCGAGAAACAGAGAGTTCACGTAGTTTAGAAAAAAAATGAACGGTCATTCCACTGGTTTTCAAGGTCTAGTGTACGTTTGCACAGAGTCAGTTCCGTGTTATCCACTAATAGACAGGTTAACGCGAGAAAATTATACATATGCGCTGCAACAACGATCTAATAAGCACAAAAATACAGATATTGGATAAGAGTCACGCTGATTAAATAAAAAATGTGAAAGTCTATACAAACAAGCATTAATTAATTCAGATCATTGACGTAATGTTTACGGCGAGCACACAACGC
>UCOJ01002485.1:0-11426 GCA_900474305.1 Cecidostiba fungosa
TATATATATATATATATATATATGTGACCTTAAAAGTATTTTTAATGATAAGTTCAGAAAATTTTACAAAAAAAATTATATCTATCTCTGTAGTGAAAAATGCTGCCCTGAGGAGCTATGAATTCATTAAAATACGCAGAAAATGCAAAAAAGGCTTAGATAGTCAACTTTGACCCTCTGTAACGCGAAGAGGATTGATCGA
Source organism: Cecidostiba fungosa (assembly GCA_900474305.1). NCBI lineage: Eukaryota > Metazoa > Arthropoda > Insecta > Hymenoptera > Pteromalidae > Cecidostiba > Cecidostiba fungosa. The sequence goes on from UCOJ01002485.1 coordinate 203, forward strand.
AAAAATTCAGTTGACTTAGTTACATCCTCTGATACATTTTCCTTAAGTTTGTGCACAATCGAAATTTATGTCGGTCGATTTCACAGAAAACCACTCACATATATTTATATTGTTGTTCAGTTTTCTTCGTTTCTATTTGTTACCTATTAAGTCGTCAGTATGTTTGTAAATAGATTCTTTACTTAAAAATATTCTTAAATTATTTTTTGATGTTCTTGACAATACCACATATAATTGAATGAACATGATTGAATACTGGAGTACGTAAATATAATAAAACTTTGTCAAAGGATTGACCTTGAGATTTGTTTATAGTCATAGCGAAACTTAATCTTATCGGGAATTGTCTTCTAATCATACGAAAGGGTCTTTCATCGAATGACGGATTTAAATCAATTCATGGTAGTAAGATGATTTTACCAGAATTTTTACCAGTTATGGTTTCCCCAACTAACATATATTTGTTTCTATCTTTAATAATCATTCTGGTTCTATTACAAATATCGCCTTCGATATCCCAATTTCTTAAACAGCTAACTATAAAACCGTTTTTCAAAATTCATTCATCATAGTTTACTTCTCTTGACATATGATTCCATAAATTTGGTTCGATTATCATGGCGTACTATCGGAAGTGTTTGTTCTACAAAAAGATTCGTCATTATTACATAAGCCTTGAAAAAATATATTTATTTCTTCAAAAGCAATAATTTAGAAACCATTGATATTTTATCCCAGATTATAATTTTAATATTTTTTAAATATTGTTACGTCCGCGTAATGCACAGAGCGTATACACGCGAATCGCGAAATTATTATTTGAACAGAATTAGTTGACCTTTTTTCAGCATGTTCGGTTGTTAGCCGACCGTCTTGGGCAAAGGTAAAAAGCATGCGATTAATTAACGCGATGCCAGAGCAGGTAATCTGACCTCCTGTTGCGAGCCAGATTTAAGGTGGAGTTATACCAAATTTTATAATTTTCTTATTTGAGAAGATATTACTGATAAATAAAAAAGTTAAAAAAGTTAAAATATTTGGTATAACTCCACCTTAAGCGAGGGATGAGGGTTTGCGAAGAGATTCGAGAGAGATGTACTATGCGACAAAAGTTCATGCTACGTGAAGAGTTTGACGGAGTCGTCTAAATGTGCAGATGCCTACCTTCACGGTCGCTGGATCCTGGGTGGTTATGCTGTGCTGACGGACTCCGGGCCTCTTCGTGGTCTCTCAAGTTTTACAAAGCTATTTAAATACTACAATGGTAGGACTCGCCGTTTTGGCGCCAAACCGAACGGACGTATTCTCTCGTGCTATCACATCTCGCGAGTGTTTTTTTAGTGTTTTAATCATTTCAAAGTGCGGGCGTGTATCCTTAACGACTCCGTCCTTTATTGACTTGTCTTTGCTTCTACTTTCTTGCTTCTTTCTCTCATTTTTCTCTGCCCCGCAACCTGCTTCCATCACCTAACCTCCAAATGGAGACGGAAGGCCATCGGCCCTCCTTCTCGCCACATTCATCTTCTCTTCAACATCATACAACCTTTTCCCCAACTTCCATCATGACACTTTAACCCAATCTACTTAATGATCTCGCTAATTCTGTCCTCCCTGATTCTTCTCCTCTCTCTAGCCCCCTCATTTTCTCACATCTCCCACTCAGCCAAAACACCTTCATAAAAGCCGACCGCATGAATTCTGCATCTTCAGAGTAAAAACTGGCTTCCAAAGCCCTGGTGGAATGTGGCAGTCAAAACTTCAGCCTCAACGGCAACACTACATCTATGTCGTATTCTAACTCTTCTCATCTTACAGATGCCCCAATGACTGATATGGACTTGACTTCTCAACCTATCTCCGGCAAAAGAAGAGCCATCGAGCTCATTGACTTCTCCAGTCCCATCAAGGACCCTTATAACCGTGACTCTCACGCCAAGAATGCTGACACCTTTCCCCTCAACTCCGGGATACCTGCCTCGTTACCATCAACAACTACTTCTGCCTCTTCAAATTCAACGTCTTCAACTTCAACTGTCACATCGCAATTCAATACTAACACCACACCTACGAATATTCTAAACACCTCACTCAACAACTCAGGTAACACTAAAGTTTCTCCTTCAATCATCGACCCCTCGAACACTAGTACCAATGCCAACAACGACCAGCATACCAAGATCAATACTCCCATCAACGCGAATATTTTCAAAAAGGTAATACCCAGTATCTACTCTCCTTACAATCAAGGACCATTCGTGGTCTTTGCCGAGCCCATTGACCCTCAGCAGGTCAAAAGACACCTGCACCCTACTACAGTAGGCAGGTTAATTGCCTCCAAACTCCAAGGCAACATTACCTGAATCTCCTCCTCCGGCTCCCTTAAAATATATGTTACCCTGTCAAATCGCCATTCAACAAATTCTCTTCTGCTAGACCCCTCTTTCGAAATTCACAATCTGCGCTTTTCTGTTCCTCTTAATCGTCTTAACAGTCAAGCCATCATCAGAGACGTCCCTACTGACATCCCAGACGACGTCATACTCCAAGAGCTACAGGCAAGCTCCTCTCCTGCAATCCACTTTAAAGTCAGCAGAGCAGAAAGGCTTAACCGGAGAAGTACTCTTCAAGACAACACCACCAAACTGGTGCCTTCACGAACCGTTCGTCTCACCTTCGAAGGCCAACGTCTCCCTAACTATATCAATCTCTTTTATGTTAGATACCCTATTTATGCCTACATTCAACCAGTTAAGATGTGTTTCAACTGTTTTAGATACGGTCATCTCAAAACTCAATGCAGGAGCAAACCCACCTGCGAAAGATGTGGCCAACTCTCTCATACCTCCCTCAAAGATTGCCCCTGTGCCGAAGCTCAACCGATTTGCGTCAACTGTGGTAGCAACCACCTCCCCAAGGACAAATCCTGCCCTGAGTGAAAATTTCAGCAACAGCTTCACACGTTCGCAACGAACAACAACCTCTCCCTAAACGACGCTCTCGCTCACATGCTGTTCACCAACCCCCCTGAACACAACTCTAGGACCCGACCTAAATCGCGCCGTACTAACCAACCCACACCTCTATACACCTCCCCTTCTCTAACTCCTCGCCACCAACCATTATACAATTCCCCACAGATAGCCCCCATCCCACCAGACACTCTTCCTCTTCCTATGCCTCTATCATGCGCTCATACAGACCACCTATTAACGCTTCTCCTCCCCCCTCTTGGTCGTTCCCCCGCCACCAAACCTCCCTCATACCCTCCAGGCTTTCCTTATCGCCGCCTCCCTCTCTCATCTGAACACCTCAACTGCCTTCTCTCATCCAATGGTCGACCCAAAACTCACGACCCACCCAACTCTTCCAGCACTGCTCCTCTCTCACCTGAGAACCCCCCTCCTACCCAGGACTTTGTCTCACCTCTTGCAAAAACTCCACAACTCTCGCCACCCCAGCTGCAACCCCGCTCAACAGATCCCAACGCTTCAATAAACTATCTTCTTCGAATCATCTTCGAATCTAATACCTCTCCTTTCTAATGCAGGATTTCAGCAAACCGCATCTGACATCTCCTCTCTCCTTCAACACTCCTTCAGCTCAAATCATGGCTCAACACCCTCAACTTAAAAACCTTCGCATCCTCCAATGGAACTGTCTGTCTATTAGACAGTGCAGAGCCTCCATTCACGAACTTTCAAAGGAATTTGACATAATCATCCTTTGCAAAACCTGGCTGAATCCCTCTGATAATGCCTCCCTGAGAGACATTGTCATTGTCCACAATGACAGGCCGGTAGGCAGGGGAGGAGCCACAGCCATTTGTATTCGCAACTCTATCCACTTCAACGCGATCACCACCTAAAACTCCACCAACAACTTCGAATCCAACGCCGTCTCCATTCTCACCTCTCAAGGCAAATATCTCATTGTCTCCACATATAGACCCCCCCAACTCACCCTTCGACAATACTCATCTTCAACAATTTATCTCATCCATCGACTCATTTAACTCTATCTTCCTAGCGGGCCACTTCAATTGCCACAATGCAGCTTGGGGCAGCAACGCCACTTGCAACCTTGGAGATCACCTACTTAACTTATTCACCGATCACGACCTCTTAATTGCCAACAACGGCTCCCCCACCTTTCTCAATAGAAGAAACCTTCAAAACACCTCATGCCTCGACCTCACCTTCATCCTTCCCCACCTCTTCCCCATCTGCTCTTGATCTGCACTAGAGGACCCCCTAAGTGACCACTACCCCATTTCAGTTTTTCTGGGCATACCCACCCCCTTCGTTTCTTTTTGCTCTCATCGACCCAACTATTTTTCCATCTTAACCTGCTCTATCTACACCAGCTTTGTCAACAACTCTTACACTGTAGCTCTTCTTCTATATATCAAAGGCGTTTTCGACAATGTCGACCAGGGAATTCTCGTTCACATCCTTCGCGACCTTGGCCTCCCTTGGCAAATTTGCAAATTCTTTTTAATCTCACCTCCTCTAGATCCATTCACTTCAACTTCGGGGGCGAAATTCAATGCCCTTACGAAACACTCAAAGGCGTCCCTCAAGGCTGATGCAGCAGTCCCGTTGCGTACAACATTTATACCCACAGATTACTAGAACACATCGACCCCAACTACCAATACCTTTACTTTGCCGACAACGTCGTCTTATTCATCTCTTCTCCCGATCTCGACTATTGAATCACAGTCCTCCAAAACAGTCTCATCAACATAGCCAATTACTTTGACTCCCTGGGCCTTTCAATAGCCCCTGAAAAAACCAAACTCATCGTCTTCTCACGAAATCAAACCGATTACTCGGAGGTCTCACTCACTTTCGGCGACTCAGTTATCCACACCACCCCTCAGGTCAAACTTCTTGGCGTGATCTTTGACTCAAAACTCTCTTGGACCCTTCATTACAAATCCCTCATACAAAAAGGCACCCTCTATACCAACCTCATCCACTCGCTCTGTGGCACATGGTGGGGAGGTAACCCCCAATCTCTCATTCAGATTTACAAAGCCTTTTTCCTGGGCTCCATCGACTATGCTTCCAAAGTATTCTTGCCCCGAGACAGATGTCTCCAGGACAAACTGGGTGTGATGCAGCGAAGAGCACTCAGATCCTGTCTGGGCCTTCGCCGCTCCACTCTTATCCGCATCGTATATGCAGAATCGTGCGAGTTCCCCATTTTTCTTCGCCCCAAAAAACTTGCCTTTCAATTCGTCCTTAGAGCCCTTACGATCGACAATAATCTCACAATAAGCTCATTCGACTCACTCTTATCCCTTCTCAACAACACCCTAAACCTGCTGGAACTCCCAGTCATCCGCGCTTACGCCAGCCTAAAAAGATACCGTAACAAAATCTTCTCCTCTGATGTCTTGCTTTGTTTTATCTACTCACTAGACTCTCAATTACTACTCCCCGTGGTCATCATAGACAAAGGCCAAAGGATTAAGAACTCTCCCAATCCGCCTCTAAAGTTTATCCGCCTCTATCAAAATCTTCTTTCTACTTTCGTCGCCTTTTACACCGACGGCTCCAAATCTTCTGAAGGTTCCTACGTTGGCGTAGGAATCCATAGCCCAGAACTCGATCTCGACCTTCGCTACCGTATTTCCTCTCACGCCTCAATTGCCACCGCAGAAGCACTCGTCATCCAGCTAACCCTCAAAGCGAAAAAGCAAAAACCTTTCCTGTAATCCGTTCGTAAAATCGTCAGTGATTTATTTAGAAAGTGCATTACAGTACCAGAAAATATTGTATGAAAACATTCCATGTATAGTGGATTACTGCCTGTAAAACGCAGTTGCAATGGTTTGCTAGGAATCTGCACTCCATCTATGTAAAGAGAAAGGTAGAAATGTTGAAATGTTGAAAATTAAAAGGATTGTACTTTCCTACTAACAATTGAATTCTCACGAGACTGCGTGATCATTCACCGCTCATCCAATCCAAGATGATACTTCGGTAATTAACAAGGATGAGAACTAATTTTAATTCAAGTTTTTATTTAAGTGTAAGTGTCGAAGTGAAGTAAATAAATGCAAACGGTTCATTAAGCTTTAAGTGTATCTATGCTGTGTATTAATTTTAAGTAAATCAAATAACACTGGACGAGAGGTATAGAGCCTTGTGCTTAAGCTCTCTACGTGTTATTGAACACTCTCAACAGAGGTCAAGCATTTATTGCGAAGCTCTGGAGTTTCAACTTAACAGACTAACCATTAATAATACTGCCCCCTTCAGCCGGAGAGGAGAGTTGCAACAAATATAATTTGTTGCTAAGGTTCTCTGGTGATGTACTACGTACGTACCACTAAAACCGGTTATGGCGCATTCGATTAAACACACGTGCGCGATTGCATATTTAACATTTATAGAATTAACATCGATGCGAACAAAGGCACTACACCAAATAATTGATCGTATCTGTTTTTGATCTTGACAAGTTTGTCCAATATTAAATACTCTATATCTATGAGTATATCGAGCCAATCGTAGAAATAAACAAACATTGTGTTGTCTCAAACTAGGATAAATCTAAATGATTTACGCTAATTCTTTTTCTATCAATCTGTTCATTTAGATCAAACCATTGCTGTATTACTTACTGGGGCCGTCTGTTCAATTGCAGCAAAGAGATAGATATATTGCAAAAATTAAATGAGGCTATTTAAATTCATTAGTTAGTGAAATTTTTAATTGATATTTTGATTTAGAGTCTATTCAATTCATGATTAAATTTACTTCTTACTTTATTAAAATCCTTTTGATTATATTCTGTAACACTGGCTAATTGTCAGAGAGAGGGATAAAGGGAGTTGCTCCTGTGAACCGGGAGATAGAGAGGAGAATCTACTCACTATCTCCACACACTTAGGTTGTACTACGCGGCCGCAGGTAAGGTGTCTGTAAAGGCACTACGGTCTGACCATCTATCTGGATAGAGAGTGGATGATTTAAGAGTAGGGTTCATCTATCCTACTCTCAAACAGCCACTCCAGCAAAGGGGGAGGGGGAGATTATGTGAAACATAGAGACTTATTTAAACTCAGCAGTAAACAATATATTTACAGATTTTATGTATATTTCTCTTACATGCTAAATATCAATATGGTAAATGAGGGGCACCCGTACCAACGTACTCATTAAAAGTACTATGCTCATCCGCCGCTGCTGGAGTAAGAGCCAGAAGTGCCCGCTCGCTGGCTGTGGGGGTTCTTATATACTCGGTGCTGCCCCTCTCTCCAATGCTATATGCTCCCACGTCATCTGCCTCGCTTAGGCGTACTATTTACATAGGTCTTAGATGGTAACTTACCGATGTCGGTAAGTTATCCGTTGTTGCGCTCTTACCCACTGAGGTGTGGTTGTCGTTTCTCAGTTGGAAAATCTAGATTATATATAGCTAATAATTATATTTACATTTGCAGGTAACTAAATCATTAAGAGGAACAATAAATGACATACAGCAAAAAATTGGAAAACGTATGTACGAAGCCTGTTTATCAGGACGAATGCCAGAAAATAAAGATCTATGCCTTAAAGAAGATCTAATGAAAATTAAAAGGTAATTTTTTGTTAATTATTTATCAATTAAAACAATGACACTGTACACCATACTGAAAAAAATCGCGCGATTAGTCGCACGATTAATCGCGTGACTAATCACGCAATTCATCTAACATAAATTTTCAAATAAAATAAAATGGTTTAACATGCAAAATTATTATGCGGGGTGGCCATTTTTGCCTAAATTGGCCACCCCCATTACTAATATTGCATTTGAAACAATTTTATTTTATTTGAAAATTTATTTTAGATGAATCGCGCAATTAGTCGCGCGATAAGTCGCATGATTATTCGCGTGACTAATCTCGCGCTTCATCTGCAATGAATCGCACTATTAGTCACGTGATTAATCGAACGATTTATTTTAGATGAATCACGCGATTAGTTACCCGAATAATCGCTTCGAAAAAAGATCGATAAATTGACACGATTAATCACGCGAATAATCACACGATTTTTGAGTAGGGCAATATATCGATGGCTGAGCGGCAATAGATGCTAACTCGATAAGCGCTTCAAGAAGATGCTGTTTCGGAAAGCATTTCAAAAAGATGTAAACACGGCGCAAGTTTTAAGTAATAATTTTCAATACATCTTTTATGCATAAATTGTATCTCTGAATTTCTCTAAAATATTCTTACGTCGGATTTTGTCTTTTGGACAGATCCGATTCGTTTTAATCCAACAATTTCTCTACTGAGAGAAATGTTAGAAGAGTGTCGCTCTTTTCTACCCTTGCGTTACCGCAAATAGATAGGGATGAGCGGTTCTTTTGTTCGGACAAGATTTTTGTTTTTTTATAAGAAAAAGTAATCTTTTTAATACCAGAAATGATATGGATGATAAACTGTTCAAATAATGATGTTTTAATAACTTTTTGACTCTACTTTGAGGTAACTGCTAAACAGGCACAAGTCCTGAACAGTCACTTGTCAAGAGAGTATTTTAAAAATATTACTAATATTCTATTCCCGTTTGTTTGAGTATTATAATACACTGTGATAAACAGGATGTTAGTCCTGATCGGCAGTGCATATATAATACTATAAATTTTTAGAACACAACATTATTAGTTTTGTTTACGGTCAACCGGCACTTGACCCTACACGAAGCGGAGAAATGACTCTAACTTACGCAGTGGTAAGTGCAAGGAAAATATAGGTACAGTAGAAATAAAAATTTAATTATTGACTTACTTTGTTGCTGCAGGAGTGGCTGCCTCTCTGGAAACTCACACAGAGTTAGACGATGACGATCGCAAAGAAAATGGAGCACGTCGGGTAAATTCGTGGAGTATCGCAAAATAACCAAAACTGGATTTATAAATTTTTTTATGTTTATATCTTAACAAAAATTTATAAATACAACAAGTAATATTGGCAGACTGAATGCTTAACAAGGCGGACTGAGCGCGTTTATAATGCGGACTTGGCGCAAAAGAACTTCCGAGCTGTCTGAGAGCCGGGACCGGAGTGTCACAAGAGCGCTCTTCGTGTTCTTTTAAGGGTTTAGGACTAAGGTCCACCCACTATTTTTTCGGGTTCTCTAATAGGTTGAAGCAAATGTAGATTTTCCAATGAAAATCTTTAAGATTTTTAGAGACGGCGCACTCGCGTCACTGCGTATTCCTACTCTAGCCTAGCGGGGAAGAGGGGTGTGGTTTACCGAGCGGACTCGATACATGGATATAAACGCAACTATAAAGTTACAAAATTCCACAAACTATTTGTTTAAATAATTTAGAAAACTTTAGTGTTTTGACAAAATGTGATCATTTTATAATTAGGCATAAAACTATTGATTTGAAAATAATAAAATAACTTTTTAATAACCAAATGATTTGTTTAAACGTTTTGTAAATTTGTTGTATGTGAGAATAACTATAGTTCACTTAAATTCTAACGGTGGCTTTTAGACTAATGCGTTATCTTACGCGATTCTTTTATAATAGTGAAAAATTGTTGAATGTCTCTATCTGATTTAATTGTATATAAATTATTGTAAATAATATAATATTAATTTAGTCGTAGTTGTTAAAGTTACCTTTATATTATAGCCATTACTTTAATAATCCGCATTTTGTATACTAATAAGCAACGTAAAAGATGGCGATATGTAGATTAACTTAATATAAATAATATATATTTATTGCATTTTATTATTATAAAATAATCGAAGTTAAAAGTTTTAAACTTACTGATTTTTATATTAAAACAATTTCAGAAAAAAGGAGTATATTGCAAATTCTGCATTAAAAATAACTAAATAATAATATGCAATTAAAAGTATTTAGCACAAAATAAGTATCGACTAATTTAGTAATAATAATAATAATATTTGAATTTAACCATAGCGAAAGGTAATTAATATTAACTTATTTTAAATTACGGCAACGCATTATTCTAATCATTAACATAGGTTTTCTATAAATAATGTGAAATTAAACAAAAGTATAACAACCAAGCAAAAGAATTTATAAATATAGTTTAGACAGCAGAAACATATAAATTGTCTTTTTATAGGATAGTGCATTTCATTAAGAAATGCATCTGGAAAAATTTTTCGAAACGGCTGCACGTGTGTCTGGTACTTCAGATTAGGGTCTAGATAGTAGGCCTAGGCGATAGAGTGCTATCTGCATTTTTATGGCCTGCAGCTGGCACTCGGGCCTATAGTTTTCGGGGAAAGTGATGTGGCTGGTCTAAATACATAGCAGTGTCAACTGTATGACTTTGGGTTTGCTTTTACGGCTTTAGGATGATTAACCTTTGTGATAAAGTACGCATGCAGGGTCTTGAGAAAATTTTTCCAACGCCCTGAGAGATATTTTTAATGCTCTTTCCTAGAAGATTCTTAGGTGTACAGTCGAGGGCCTGCGTGATACGGTGTATATATAGAGAAGATATAGAAGTGCATCTTATTTTTTTGTTTTTATGACTTTCGGATATCGCTGTTTGATAAGCATAGGCGCATCTTTGAAAGTTTATTTTAAGTTGTGAGAAAATCCAATCTCGGCTTCCCGAGAACTGTGGCACTGTATATAGAAGGGATATACTGACTATCGGCGTATTGTCGATATACAGGGTATACTCTTTTTTGGGTCACAGATATTGAAAGAGAAAACATTGACTACTAAGGTTTATTGATTTATTTTTGGAAAAATTGAATTTTTTTTAGGCAAAAAACAGAAAAATTATGGCGACGTAACACGCTTGTGAGGCAAGGGAAAACCCGGAATTACACTGAGGGAAAATTCCGGGGAAATAACCCGCCTTGAAGCAGCCGGAGTCGAGGGTACCTTTCCCGCTAAAAACAACTCCGAAAAAATCCGAGTGCATTCATAGGAAATCGAACCCACGCCCCCTGGAGCGCGCGTGTATCCGCTAGTTAGGGCGTGCGCCTTAACCAACTGAGCTACGGACACTCTTAACTGCGCCAATATAGATATGCAAACGGCATCAGCATATCAATAAATGTAGTGTGTGTGTGTGTGCGTGTGCGTGCGCGTGTGCGTGCGTGTGTGTGTGTGTATATATATAAAATAACGAGTTGACTTTGTACACTCGTTGTGTCTCTCTCTATCTCACCTTAATTTTTTTTTCCTCCATTACCGGCGCAGCCTATTTGGC
>UCOJ01002486.1:0-11436 GCA_900474305.1 Cecidostiba fungosa
ATATACAGTAGTGTACCTTGAGAGAGAGAGTGAGTGACTGTCGTGAATTTTAGAAAACGAAGTAGGTATGTATTTATAATAAGCTTGTGAAAAGTTGTGTGTATATATACGTATATATGTTTGTGAAAGACGACATACTACGTGACGATAATACGAAATTTGTCTGGTTAATTAAGGCTGGCACTCATATTTCCCCGATTTATCGGTCCTTTTTCTTCTCGCGACGTTATTTAGATCGCATTATTGGCTATACTCGGCCAACTCGACTCCCCGGTGCGTAACTAAAACCGGTAATCCCCCGTGACTTCTTCTTCTTCTTCTTTGCTCTCGCGTGCGAGTAAAAGTTAAAATGATTTTGACGATTTTTCATCGCGGATTACGAGCTTCTTCTGCCCCCGGCAGCAGCTGGGAGCAAATTGCCCGCGCCAAACGAGCCGGATAAATGCTTCGAAGAGAGAGAAAGAGGAAGACGTATGTGTGTGTGTGTATGCATATACGAGCTCTGAATTTGGGAGCTATATATTGACTCTGTCGCGGTTTATTATCGATGCTCGAGTCTGATATTCTTTGAGATGTAAGGAGTTTAATTGACGTGCGAACGAGAGAAGCATCAGGATGTTCTTGCGAGTTTTTGGCGGGAAATTTGAAATTTCGGTTTTGAGGTTATGTTTGCGTTGGTGAATTTGAATACTATTGGCTTTTTTACTTAACCACGTGACCGAGGATGCGCAGCCATTGTAAATGTACGCGCATCTCGGTCACGTGGCAAGTACAAAAGCCCAATACTTATAATAGGTACGATTGGTCGAGAATTTGGCGCGAAATTCAAAACGCAAATTTTTAGGTTATGTTAGAATACTTCAGACGAATTAGTCTAAACGTTATTTCCATTGTTATCCACTTGCAATATTTCACTGTAAACAGCAACCGAATGACAAGTATACCCCTGAGTTCTCTCTCCGTCTCTCGCGTGCACACACGCACATAAGTATATACATATAAACAGTAGAGAGAGAGAGAGAGCTGGTGTTAGGATCGCGTGCGCTAATTGCTGGTAGACCATCGACGATAATTAAGCGCGCGCGCTGACTTTTTCGCGACGACTCGCCGCTCAATTAGCCCCGAAACGCACGCGAGAGTCGAGATTTTTTTCCAAGACACCGCTGTAATACGAGCTTGCGTGTCTTCCGACAAACAAGTCGATTCTAACTTTGGTGTATCATACAACCCTCATACCTATATATATAAGATCAACCTATTCTTTTTTTTCATATATATATACTATACACACCGTAAAAGAATACGAAGCTCGTAATAGCCCGCGATAAATCCCCGAATAAAACACAAGGGCATATCAGAAGCTCGCTTTATAATTGTGTGTGTATATAAAAGGCACATCATATCCGCCGGTATATATATAGGAATATATCCCTACAAGCTACAGCACATTACGCGGCCACAAAGCAAACAAGGAAAAAGGAGGAGCGCGCGGACATCAGGGATTAAGATGTTCCTCCCTGGCGCGAATAAATTCGATATCTCTCTCTCTCTTGAGAGAGTGAAGCAAAAGCTTGTATATACATATACGAATGAAGATTTCGAATTCAGTGGTCTCGTGTAACGCCCGGAGTGGAAATAATAAAACTCGGAGAGATGCAGGTGAGCCCAGGCATAATTTGGGAATATGAGAGCTGTCGGGTTGCCCTCGTGAATCACACCCTCGTTAACCTATATACGTATATCCATCATGTGTGCTTCTCTTTCCAACGCACAGAAATTCGCTCTGAAGTATACTAGATTCTTTTTTTCAATTTCAAGTGTAATACACTGTCCTATTCTTAAAAAAAGAGAAAAAGGTCACTTATAATTGCTGCGAGAAAAACATTCCGAGAAAACGGAGCAGAAATTTATTATATGACGTCTCTCTCTCTTGCTGTTATCTCTGGCGCGACGAAAAAATTTTTTTCTTCTTCCTCACCTGGGCTACTTAGAGCTGCGAGCATTGCCGATCGTAAATAACGATTATAAGCCGTACATACCTCTCTCTCGCGCGCGTCGGGAATCGAACGGCAATTATTTTTGAAAAAGTCCTGCACTTGGGATTTATATATATGTATTTTTGGCTTTCGAACACGTTGTTGGTGATGGCCTTGATATACGCACTGGAATCGCGGTATAATTGTTGTAGCCTTGATTACTCCGGAAAGTAAAAATTACTCTGTAATTACACACACACATACACGCACTGTGTGTGGATGCACTTAAACGATCGTTAATGCGAAAGAAGGTAAGGCTGTACAGCCCAGAGAAGCATTAATATTCGTCGTTCCCGTTAGTAATTGAAAAATCAGGCCGCACCTGGGCTAATGGACGTTGGCTAATTGCCATATATATATATAGAGACAAGAGCGAATATTATATATACTTGTGTAACCGATCGCGCGGGAAAATTGAAAATTTTGAGAAGATAATCAGTGAAGCAGTAGCAGCAGCTTATTGAGCCAATTATAAGGACGTGGACAAATTCAAAGGGCTAATCAGCTTATACATGCGCGAGGATAAAGCAGTGTCTCTCTCTCGTGCTCCGGAGATCTGATAAATTCACGCTTATTCGTTATAATATCCAGGAGACACTTTGCGGAAAGTGCATTATTGTCGGTGCCCGCGCGCAGCTGTGTATATGCTAATTCCTTGATTAACAGCGACTAGATAAGAGTCGTTTCGTCATATCGTTGGGGTGTCTTAATGTCACGAGGGATTTGCGCGATAATTTTCAGAGGCTGTTTCTTGATTGCACGCGGTTTATACTATATACTTCTTGATTCTCCTGGAGTATAATGAATAGTGTGCAGTGCAAGTTTTGCGTATATATATACTTTAGATATAACCGTAAGACGAATTATCTCTCTCTCTCTCGAAAGAGAAGTGTTCGTGCGAGTAATAATCGAGGTGGTAAAAACCATATCCAAAAAGCAATAGACACAGTGTATTTGAAACTATCAATCAATTTTATCCTAACACTAGCAATTTATACCGCGGGAAGATACAGTTTTCTCTCTAAAACTGCGGCTGCACTCTCTTTCTATATAATGACAACGTAATATCTGCTCGGCATCGAGGAATTTCCTTGGCGTAAAATGCCTTATTAAATAAGTCCGCCTCGAGGAAGTATTTACGAGGTAATTGCGCAGAAAGCCGTTGCGAAAAATAATCGAATAAGAGCGACAACGACGACCAGAGAGAGAGAGAGAAGAACGAGGGCAAAGGACGCGTTATAGTAGTAGTGCAGTGTATAATAGCGTTGCACATTTTGTATACCGACTGGTTTTTCCAGACAACACTTTTCTCTTAAACACCTGATGCGCGAGATGTTTTCGCAGCCTCATCCAGTAGTCGATGCAGCTCCGCTTCGTGGAAGGGCTCTTTTATATATAGATGTATATATATAGAGACTCGAGAGAGAAATCCATAATTGAATCGTGACGTCCCGCGGCGCGAAGCGCTGAGGTGTGATCGCAGCGTGAGGAACTCGATGCGGTGAACACCTTCGAATATCCCATACGTCAGAGAGGTATGTGTATGTGTATTGAGGGAGATGGTTATCGGCGTGTACGGCTGCTTTTTATTTATGGGCCCGAAATAGCGGAGATTAGGATGGACTTGCTGGGGCTTAATGCGAGAGAATTACCTGTATGTATGGGCACAGCTTTGGATTTTATGATATGATATGGTGGGTGTGGTTGAGATGATGATGATGATGATGATGATGGTGATGGTTTCATGGGAAGTTAGATGTTTTACCGATGCTGATGATGATTTTCTTTGGGAGTTTTTGATGGCTTGTTTGCTTGGTTGGCCGTGATTCGATGGGATTTGGGCTTTGATGGGTGATTTTGAGATTGTATTATACATGTAGCTTATTATTATCTTCTTTTGCAAGTATATTTGATATTCTTTTTAGTTGAGATTGCATTAAATTTACTAAGCTTCAACTATATTGTTATGCTTATGCTTTATAAAAAAAAAATTTGCACGACCATACGTTGTAATGCAGACGCCTTGCATCATGTTTTGATTAATTTTCAATGAAAATCTATCGATATTAAACAATTTTTACAATTACACGATGGAGACATTCCGAGTGATAAAAAACACATTATTTCCGTGAGTCATAAAAAGATAAATTAACCTGTATATATACCTGCATCGATATATACGCGTTCCTATTCCATCGCCTGATTTACGACCGAAAAGTATCCAAATTGAGGAAAAAAAAACTTTCGATTATCCGGTTTTCAATGCAAGAAAATTACTTTATGTAAGGAGGCGCGACAGGTAGCGGATAATGGCTAAAAGACGTATATATTTCAAGTTTTACGATGATGGTTTCATTAGACTGTATTTTTTAGAGGAATTCAACAAGCCATATATTTATAGGCGTTTCTCTATTTCTCTCCTTTCGAGTTTTAACATTCTTGAGAGGATTCGGACGCATATCGAGAGATTATTTCCGTACACAGAGTATTATAACAGTAAACTGGTACTTTGACACATTTAATCTAATCCAAGAGTAGTTACATTTCCATAATACATCAAACCGCATATCGGAATTTTTTTTTTTCCCAAACTCGTGTAATTACCCTATACATCCTCCCACCTCATAAATCCACCTTATAAATCCCTTCTTTCTCCTACTCCTCTTCCATAATTCCCCTTAAACAGTCCAAAGTAGCCATCCATAAACATCGGAAATTCTCACCCGAAATCCCGGCGTCCCGCAGAGAATATCTCTCAACTTTTTCTCTCTCTCTATCTATCTACGCAACGTTATTTTTTCGAGGAACGAAAGAAGGTGTTCGGATCGACACCGCGCGCACAGTGTGACGCCGTATATATACGTGTGTATGTGTGTATATATACGATCCTACATCGAAAAGCCGAAGCTAATATAGTTGTCGTGAATATCTTATAAGCAGCCTGGCATTCCTAAGGGTCGACGGGGCGCCCGAAAGCATCTGCTAATTCGGAATCATGGGAATTTGATTAGCTGGTGGGTTATATAGCCTGACCTCGACATTTTTTAAATCACCAAAAATCCAACCTGAGAAAGGGAGTTTAATTAATTGTCGAGGCTAATTAACAGCCGCTCATCTCTCGCGCCAAAAAGAGGATAATTAAGAATCGTTGCCTATACTCCCGACACCGAAATCCGCAGGGGTATACATTTCTTGATCCTCTCTGTTACACATAGAAAATTCAAAGACTCAACGCGACGACGATAAATATATTATTTGCTCTGAAAATCCGCCGCGAAATTAATTAGTCGGGAATGCAAAAGCCCCGCCGGTAAGATATCAGCGAGGCCTCATCTATTCCGCGACCAAAAAAGGAAGAACAATGCGGTTTGTGTAATTAATTGCCGAGAGAGAAAGAGACGTGGCCAATATCGATTGGCCGAAAGGCTCTAATGAGCCGCGACACGCTCGCGAACAGTAATTACGCGTGTCAGTTTATTAAAGCGATAAATTAGTCAGAGCAGAAAAGAAATAAAAGAATTTCGGCCTATTTTTTTTTTGATCTGGGTATTTTCGTGGGACACGTGTTGTCGAGATGGACCCGACAGATAATAGAGAGCAGGTATATATTAGCCTATATAGACTTGACTTTTGACGCTTCGTTTCGATCTTTATAATAATATCCACAAGGAATTAATTCTATGTATACAGCACACACTATATATTTTTTTTTATTAAATAAACACACACAGAGTAACAATAAATCGAAATCGATTTGCGGCAAGCGTAGCAATTAATTGGCGGTATAGTATCGACGCGTGGATCTTTTATTCGCCGCATCTGCAGGCGGCTCGCAAACGAAGCCCTTTTTCAGAGCAGTCGTTCGTTAGGGCCCTAAGTGAGAGAAAGAAAATGAACGAGTACAGCGCCGGAGACAAATAAAGCCCTGCCAATTAGCGCTGCTCGGCGTGTCGAGATAATCGACACGTAGCCCGCGAGGAAATGCAAAAAACCTATATGTATATGTTCTTCGGCTTGCTTAGCATCGCGAGCGAGCCGTTTGACGATTGTTTTATTGCGACGAGAGTGTGTGGAGATGTGTTGTTGTATATAGGGGAGCCGCCGGCGGAGATGGGATGTGTGTGTGGTGCTCGATTGCTGGTATATATTTTTTTGAGTAGCAGTGCTGTTTCGTATAGGTTATGTTGATTAACGAATGTTCTGGTGTAATAAGAATATTGTATCTATAATCTTTTTTGCGTTATATACGGAAATCGATTCTATAATAGTCAGACTACTCAACAGTAGGCAGTTTATAGCAAAAACAGCCTAATTATATCAATATTTGGATTATGTATAGACATAGGAGAGATACACTGCATGTGCAGGTGTGCGCTATTGACCTGTGTGTACATACCTTCTATCCAATGCTTGGTATATTGGATAGAAGGTATATGCTGTCTCACTCTCAAATGGATGCCAATTTCGCGAGCCTACACACGCAGTCCATCTCTCCTATGTCTATCGGCATTAGGTGGAGAACCGCTATATATGCAGTGTACGCGGTTTATAGTGATGTGGGAAATTGAAAAGAGCCTATGCGCCACCTGTCGCCGCTAGCCGGAAACTATAGAGAGCTCTGGAAGTGGGGAAAAGCAGTCCAAAACTTTCGCAGCGCTTGTAATAATATAATACTTGTGAAATATATTATTCCTTCGTAATTTATTTATAACACCATCATTTTAATGTAAACAAGACACATTCACGTTGAAAATTCGAGGGGCGACAAACGCGCGAAATTCATCATGCTGAGAAAATTGAGTTTTGAAAATTCGCATAAACAAATCCACACGAGCTCTTGTCACCCGGCTTAATAAAGCAATTTTCAATTATATTTCACCCTCTCTTCCATCAGTCCTCAAGATTTACGCAAAGCCTCTAATAGTCAATATTTCCCAGCCAAGCCAATTATCACTCGCGACAACGTAGTTGGAGGCTAAAACATCGCGCGCCTCCTAAAACTCAAGAATCCAATAAGGCACAGCGACAGTTTATAGGCGCCTCGAGAGTATTACTATTATTATAACCATCAGCTTCGAAAAGACCGAGAAAGAGAGAGAGAGAGAGAGCGAGAGAGAAAAAAGAATCAGAAGAAGAAACAGCGCCCAGACTTTGTATTCCAAAAGATAATACTGCCAACGGCGTCTTTCTCTCCCGCAGCTCATATCCTCCGGAAGAGATTTATGCCCGGACGTCTGGAAAATCAAACTCTCCAAGGCGCAGGTGTGTGTGTGTGTGTGTGTGGGCTAAAAAAGCTCATTAACTCGCCGAATTCGACACCTTTTTACATATAGATCGCTTTCTGAATTTTACTAGCGCTTTGCCCTTGAAAAATCGTTATATGCATACTCGAGACTTAGAAACTTCATTTTTTGTACTCAAGAAGAAAGACAATAATAATAATAATAATTAAAATCGCAGTGCACGGTAGCCGCGTGCAATAAGCGTAAAACTCTTTCTCTCTCTCTCTCCTTATTATTCCCTTAGCGAACTGACTCGCGAATGGCCGATTAGTCACGAGACAATGGTGTACGTTGCACTCGAAACTAGCTACCGTATATATAGAGGATTGTACTCGGAAACCCGGCAATTGATCACACAGTACAGCACAGTCGACCCACCGCAGGAAGGAAAAATGAATTATACCTTGGACACCTGCGCCTTAAATCCTCCTCAGGATGATCTGTTTATTATCGAAGAGCTCGCGCGCGAGAGCTATAACGAGATTATACTAGGAAAAGGAGGATATGCGTTAGTCAGCATGAGTGTATCTTCTTTGGGGATGTGATAAAAGTCCCGAGCTGTCTTTTGTCTTGTATGCCGACATCGGAGCTGGGTTGCGGAGAAAATTAAAGAATTTTAATTCGATTAAAATGTTCGCAGCGAAAACTTATTATGTTGGATTTGTATCAATTTTTATATAAATTTACGCTATCTTTTCTGAATTGATGGCGATTGAATCGTTTCGAATGTGACTATCGCGCAGCTCTTATAATACTTATACCCGATACGATGATTTAAGCAGTCGATTACAATTATGAGCTTCTCACTCTCCCTCGCAATATATCGAATCGGCTTAATCAATCAAGCGAATTAATTTCCAACCGCGCGAGCACTCGTGCCTCATCACATTAAAAGCGCGCGTTTTGCTTTATTAAGAACCGCAATATAGCTCGATAAGATATCAAGAGGCTGAACCGTAAAAAATCAAGTCAAGAGTATAGTAGTGTTATATACTCTGTAACCCAGATCCGCGTAGAAATTTATTCTTCATCAGACAGAAGCCTACGCTGGAGTCGATCCTTTCGAGACTCTCTTGTAGAAATACACGTCGTGGGCTGCAGTGTTCAAGCGTCAATGAATAATTCCGCGAGATGTTATCGTTAATTACACGGCGAGCTCGAGCTCTCTAGCGTGTGTAACAATGAGAATACCTGACCGGTGTGCGCGTGTCTGCTCTGACACGAAAGTTTTCGGGCTTGGAATAGCTTCTTTTTTCTTTTTTTGCTCTGCTTTTGTTTTGTTTATCCTAAATAATATGAGGAAAGGAGCTAAAAATGAATTGTGGCTTGTTATATAACAAAATTGATTTTTCTTTAATGCAATATAAAAGTTTTATACAGAATAATAAAAATGAGATTACTTACAATGTAAAAAGGCTGTCCTTAAAATTATTATTTACCACGAATTATCTCTAGCACCTTGTCAGAAAAGTCCTTCTGCCTGTGCATGATGATTATTTGTACAAACGTCAGCTTCTGACTGTTTCGAGCTTTCTGTACAGCCTCCAATTCATCGGGTTGAAGGCTTCTTAGCTTTTCAAAAATTCCTGTGTCCTTTTTCTTCGCGTAATCGAACAATTCTTCGACTATCGTTAGCAGACGTCTAGTGTTTTTATCTTCACACAGGTCGAGTGGTGTTGCGCCTTCCTTGTTGCGTGTGTTATAGATCGAACCGCATTTCAATAAAAGTTTGATAATATGCAGTGAGTCGTTTGTCGCAGCCTCGTGAAGAGGGGTATTTCCTTTGACATTGACTGCAGTAATGTCGGCTCCATTTTTCAGTAATACATCTATTACGCTCAATTGTTGATTGATGACGGCATAATGAAGTAATGTGAAGTCGTCTTCGTCAGCTGTGTTGACGTCTCGACCAGCATCGAACAACTTTTGCAAAAGTTCGGCCTCGTCTCTTTCCATGACTTCAAACAGTACAGCAGTTTCCATTTCTAAAGTTTTTAGCCATTTTTTGAACTTTTCGGCGTCCAAGTAATCCAAAATTTCATCGTCAGCGGTATTGGAAATTTCACGCAATAATTTGAGAGCTGAGAAATTTTTCTTTATACGATGATACAAGTCTGCTGTCGCTAACTTTGTGAAATAAGTATCTTTGTCTCTTTCTCCAAATGCAATTTCTCGAGCACGAAGTACCTCTTTACTTGCCTCCAGAGCTTCCTCAAATTTGTTTTGGATACATAGGATCTCTATAAGTTTTTCTTTGGTAGTTATGCTGTGCGGATGAGTTGAACCTCGTTCCTTATCGCAAATCTCTTTAAATATTTTCAATGATTCCTCAGTCTGACCTTTATGAAAGAGTATTGTAGCTATATGGTGTTTCGTTGATAAGGTATCCAATTGGTCTTCGCCTAAATTCTTCTCTTGAATTTTTACTATGTCTTGATAGTACTTGAGCGCTTCGTCATATTTCTCTTGTTCCATTAATATCGTAGCAATACAACTGATAGCTCTTAAAGTCGTAGGATGTTCTTCTCCAAACGTAGTCTTACTTTTTTCTAGAGAGTCCTCAAAAAGCCGTAAAGATTCATTATACTCTTTTTTCACACGGAAATAGTGGGCTACGCTGTTTTGTGTCATTATGGTATCTGGATGATTAGGGCCTAATATTTGTTTCTGTTTTTTTAAAACGGGTCTGAAAATTTTGAATGCCTCGTCAATTTTTCCTAATCCTCTCAAAGCTTCTCCCATATTGCGTCGAATGGACAGAGTATCTGCGTGATCCTCTCCGTGAATTTTTTTGAAGTCTTCGTATACTTCCTCAAGCAATAGTAAAGCTTCTTTGTGCTTAAGTTGCTGCAAAAGTAGTATTCCCTTACTTACTTTTGAAACTAATTGACTTGGATGACTTTTATCGCAAATCGATGCTTTTTTGGTAGATATTTCTTGTTCTATTTTTGTAGCCTCAGCAAATTTGCTGAGATTCGAAAGGACGCTTGCAAGGCTAGCTTTAGCGTCCAGCGTTTCGGGATCATCTTTTCTAAAAATAATTTCTCGGAAATGAATAATCTCTTGCAATAATGGTAAAGCTTCTTTGTATTTTCCTTGATAGTTCAATATTTTTGCTTTCTGATGCTGAGTGTACAGAATATTAGGATCAAATTTTTTTAAGAACTTACTTTCCTGTGTAAGAATTAATTCACAAAGCTCCAAGGCGCGATAATATTGACCAGATTCCATAAATACTCGAGCTACTTTCTTTCTACTCGTGAGGGCTTCCAAACTTCTTGGACCAAAAATGCGTTTCTGAATATGATAAATATCCTCATAATATTTAACAGACAAATCGTATTTGCCACGGTAAAGTAAAGCCGTAGCTGCTTTGTTTTTCGTTTCTATAAGATTAAGTTTTGTCGTGTGACTTTTGGATGTCAAAGCATCCAGCTGTTTCGAAGCCTTAATTCCAAATAATTCTGCTTCCTCAAACCTCCAGTTTTCCAAGAGAAATTTCGTAATATCACTGGGCAGCGATGAAAATTTATCTACTAATTTAAAGTATTTACTTGAGTGATTCCAGACTGATATTGCGTGCTCTATATTCTCTGAAGTCAGCGTACATGTATGAAATAATTCCAAAGCTTTGTGCAAAATTACTTGTTCCCTTTTTTGCTCCTGTAAATGCAGTCTCATCACTTTCAAAACTAATCTATGCAATGATAATTTTGCATTCTCCACATTGACTATAGAATACTGCTTCAATAAGTCAATAGCCGAAGCTAATTTGGTTTCATCCTTAATCAAAGTTTTAATTAATGCTATAGAGATATCTGCTGGTGCGAAATATGAAAAGATTTCCAACATTTCACAAGTCTCGATACCATCTTCCTTCTGACGAATCGCTTCAATAGTGACGTTCCAAGTTGAATACGTCATCTTCGAGTAATCGTTGTCATTGCTTTCTGTAAACTTCAAATATTCTTTCGTTTTTTGCTTACATTTTTTCAGATAACTGCTAATCTTAAATTCAGAACCTAAATTTTTCAATGTTATATCTTGCAAACCTATATATGCTACGGCTTGTTGCAAAGCCAACGGGAAAAGTTGCAATTCGTTTACGAGCTTTCTCA
>UCOJ01002487.1:0-11417 GCA_900474305.1 Cecidostiba fungosa
ATATATATATATATAAGTGTGTATGTATGTATGTATGTATTTACGGTCTCTGCGTATATACGTATGTATATAATGCAGTGGATGATGCCAAAACGGGACCTATACTTGATGTACACTCGCACTTGTGACGGTCACAAACCGAGACAAACTTATACTGCAGATAGCTACTCGCCGAGCGAGTAGTACTGCCCGTCACAATCTCGGTCAAAATGGTCTCTTGCTGATCACAATATATTAACGGCGGGTGTACACGAAGGATATTGTATAACACGGCGCGATTGATATACAAGTTGAGAAAGAGAAATAGCGAGAAAGGAAGGAAGGGAGAAAGAGAGAGAGAGCGCGTGGCTACATATCGCGCGCGTCGTTGATGTATTTGTATACGTACATGTTGTGGCGGGCAGCGACAAAACGAGAGACTGAGTTTATGCACATTTTCGAAAATATGTAAGGAAAACAAAACAATAATTATGCTCGTGTACTTACGCTGCCGCGTTGTATATGCGGTGACGTAGGACAATAGAACGAGAGACCGAGTTTATGCACCATTTTTGAGGGAGAGAGAGAGAGAGAGATAGAGAGACTATTCACTAATTCACATATCACTGCACTTCACAAAACAATATACTATACTTGTGTACTTACTGTGCCGTCTTGTTACACATGTCACTGGGACCGCTGCCCATTGTCACTGATCTGCTTCTAATTCCACGTGTTGGCGCGAAGAAGGTGGCAAGGCGAATGGCTTGCAGTATACCGTGTTTGGCGCTAACGAATGCAGTGTAAAAATGAAAACACTAAGTATAGCTAATATAGCATATAGTATTGGACAGCTATATGTAGCTGTCAACTGCGGCGCGAAGTTATCGAAGGAGAGGCGAGCCGCGAGGAGATGGGCGAAAAGGAGGGGAGAGCGGCGGTGGCGGCGGCCGCACGTGTATTACAGCGCGCAAAGGGCTCAGCTCTGCGCTTGTTTACATTCGAATTTTCACACTAATTTCGGCGAAATGATGAACAGCGGTGGCGCTGTTTTTTCCGTTGGCGTCTAATCCTCCCATTACGAAAGTAACAACCGAGCGTGCAGCATCGTATTACTTCGTGCTTTTACCTTAACTTCTCGTGCTATCAGTGCTAATAGTTAATCGACTTGTTAACATATACCTTATCTGATTATCTTTCATCTACTCTTAATCTTATCTTTTACTTTCACTTTTTCGTACAATCTATTCATATACTTCAATCTATATTTCATCCTCTTCTTCACATTTACTGCCTACACTCTTGACTTTTCTCTCTATTTCTTTCTCTATTTCTCTCTGTCTCTCTCTTTCTCTTAGTCTATCTTTATCATTCTTTCTCTCTTTCGATTTTGTACATCGATTTGTACATAAAAATGTTGTCTAATACGGGCAATGCAAAAACCGAGATTGTGGCTCGAGTTATTGCAGAGGAAGTTGGAAATCTCCAAGATGTTGTATTTTCCTCCAGTTTGGTACAGAAGGTAAGTGAATTATATTATACTTTAACGTGGAAAATCTTTTAACATTTTTAAAATAATCCTTCTCATTGCCGTTTCTCCTCGAAAAAAAATTACACGGTTTTTGTAGAAGCACAGACAACGTTTTAATAAATATAAAATTTTGCGTGTTTTGAAAGCGATACAAGTACGTAAGCGATACGTGTAGTAATAACAAAAAAATTTACATTGAAACCATTTTCGCTTCTGAATGTTTCCGATCATACACGGAGGGAAGAGCTTACATTCAACGATAACAATGTCGCGTCTCGTGCGGCATTTTACCTATGAGAGAGAGAGAGAGAGAGAGAGAGAGAGAGAGAGAGAGAGAGAGAGAGAGAGAGAGAGAGAGAATATGATACACATTCGCGATCTTCCTTCCACCATGCCCGCCAAACACGAGCGCATTCCGGAGAATCGACAAACAAACGGCAGCTTATCCTACCTTCATAAAAAATTCTGTAGGAAAATCTTTTCGCTCAACGATCGAGTTGTAAGTGCACGTATAAATATAGGAAAAGCAGCCAATGTGTGGTGTGATTGACGCTCGGGACTGTATCATGTGATAATACTGTACGATTTCGAGGGATCAAAGCACGAAAAATATTAAAGCAAAGAGAGCAGCGGATAAACTCGTACGTTTTTCCCTTAAAATTTTCATATGAGTACTCAGCCGTCAACGTGCTACTCCACTGCCAACTCGATTTGATGTTTATTGCAATCTTATGCGCGCGCATACGCTGTGTTAATAAGCATACTATGTTTGTATGTGTATGATGTAATAATAGATTTTACGCGATGAAGGAGACAGAGGTCTTTAAGCAACAACGAGGTCTTCGCGTATTGATGCGCGACACGTGTAATAATAAAAAAAAATTCTGGTATTCGACATATTGACGGTAGCTTTCTTAGCGTTTCCAACTGTAGATTCAATACTTTTCTTATGTATATCTCACGACAACAAAAATACTTTTCGAGTCAGTATATTA
This sequence comes from Cecidostiba fungosa, assembly GCA_900474305.1. NCBI lineage: Eukaryota > Metazoa > Arthropoda > Insecta > Hymenoptera > Pteromalidae > Cecidostiba > Cecidostiba fungosa. The sequence continues at coordinate 2,506 of UCOJ01002487.1, forward strand.
TATAGTGCACCTGTATACTAGATCTACACCTATTAGCACAAATTTTATTTTTCATGGCGCAAAAAACAGTCGTATTTGCTATAATATAAAATGTATATTTAGAGACTATAGAGACAAAACAGGCAGAGATGAGCCCTTCGCGCGCTGCCATACACGTGCGGCCGCCGCCACCGCCGCTCTCCCCTCCTTTTCGCCCATCTCCTCGCGGCTCGCCTCTCCTTCGATAGCTTCGCGCCGCAGTTGACAGCTCCATATAGCTGTCCAATACTATATAAAATGGAAGAATCGTTTATATATGCGAAAGACTGGTGTGTCCTTGCGGTTTTTCCACCGTTACGAGCTGCATCATTAAATGTACGTACACATTTTTTGTAATGAATTAAAAATCTACCGACTCTATCAATACGTGATTTTATGAAGAATGTTATAGCTCATGCTTAAAAGCAATAATTTAGATTTTTATATATACATATACATATATAGCACACGCATCGAAGAAAATTTTGTTCAATAATCTAAACGAGAAAGTCACACCGTAGCGCTATAAAAAGAAAAAAAATCGGAAACAGAGCCTTACTTGACACACGAATTTGCTTGCGAATTTGTTTGAATACCGTATCTGCTTTTAAAACATGTAACAATGCGGACACGTCGCCTGTCGTTTAAAAATCGTGCAAGAAAGACTTGCCGAGCTTACTACATCAAATGAGATCAATTTGTATACGTTCAATTTCTTTAGAACAAAACTTGCAGTAAATAGTATAATTTATTTGTTAAATGTAATATTTAACATAACAATGTGAACAAAAGCCGCACGGAAAAAGTGATGCGCGGTATATACCACGGGAACATCCAGCGTGGCGCAGTCGATGGCATATACAAGGTTGTTCAGCAGCACGAAAAATGCCTCGTATGCAGCGTATCTCTTTTTCCGTGCGCTTTCATTTTTAAATAGTTCAAAGCGGTGCGAGTGCTTAAAAATAAAAGTTTTTCGCTATGACATTTTCATTAAGCAAATCAGTATACAAAACTAGATGCAATATCCGGTAAACAGTTTATTAACAAAATGGCAAGGAAACATACACGCAGAATATGCGCATACTTCGTCATTTTATAAGCAAATTGCTGTATATAGAAGCCCTCACTATTTATCGTTATTGTTGTTTTCTCTATGAATAATAAATTTGATGAATATCAACAGTCAGAAAACCAAAAATAATAATGAGAATTATTATTATTTCCTAAGTTCATATTAACAATAGAAAGATATCTTTTGGATATCTACTTATAACTTAACTACAATACTTTTTGGATTTTCGGTGCGTTTGCTTGCAGCAACGAGTTTCCACAAATTCGAATAATATATGTCCCGTATTAGACATTTATTTTACTATTAAATTATTCTATGTCCGATACATGTATTACCCGAGGATTCACGCATACTGACTCGAAACCTTTTTTTTCGAATGTCTAGCCGTTGACAAAAAAAAGATAGGTATTATAATAGTTTATGAACAAATGTATAAAAAATAAAAAAATTCATATATTTTTCAATACACGTCGAAGGTTAATATTTATAGCGAGCTCATACTGCGTTCAAAAGCATGAAAGCTCCTATACTACAATGCGCACACTTATGGTTCAAGTCATATATATAATTATCGTGTTTTTTTTTTTAGAATTTTCACGAATTTTTATTTCTTACACCTGCATAATACACTCTTTATAAAATTTATTTTGATTAAAAACTCGAATCACTTATTATATTACACACTTATGAAAAATATTAAAACGTCGGTCGGGATACAGAGGATAGGGGAACGCTATCAATTCCTATCTTCTGACGCGATATTACGGCACACCGTGTGGGTCAGTACTTTTTGGAGATCCAAAAGATATCCTTTGAGGCCGTATTGCTAAAGCGCGAGCATAATAAGTTATACAAAAAGATTTGTTTTTAACTTTTTCATTGCTGTCGAGAGAACGACGCTGGTTAAACCCCCCCCCCCTCACATGCATACACACACACACACACACACACAAACACAATATAGGATTAAAAAACAATAAGTGTTATTTAATTACCCTTATGTACAAAAATCACAAAGGTCGTATCGAGCGCAGCAGCCGCGCCGACTTGACGTCTCGCGCTATCATTTAAAATCTGAGGCTGTATATTTGCCGAAACCATGCTAACATCTTCTCTTTATATTAATTTTCACCATACTGCGCGTAAAGTGTTGTGTTTCAGGGGTTTAAACACCGCATTCTATCACTTCTAGAAGTTGCGTCGCGAAGGCTCCTTTCTATTTTGACCATCGATTAGGACTGCCTGCGTAATTTGCAATCTGCAACACGCAGACATTCCAAGTCGGGGGTTAAAGTAGAAAAACAAGCCTCCTCGTCGCATTTTCTAGGAGGTAGAGAATGCGGCGTTTAAACCCCTTTAAGAGATGTTTGCATAGTTTCCGCAAATGTGCAGCCTCGGACTTTAAATGATAGCACGAAAAAGCGACGCGTGCCGTCAAGTTGACGCGGCTGCTGCGCTCGATATGTCTTTTGGGACTTGTGTATTATTATTGTGTATTATATTAGGGTAATTAAATAAATGTAATAAATGTTTTTATTGGTTTTTAATCCTATACTGTTTATTTCCTTACGAACTCGTATAACCTTAAATAATGGTGTTCTAAGCAGGTTTTTTATGGAACTTGAGAACCACTCTTTTTTTACCAAGTGGCTGCGGGAACGCGGCTGCTAAGTTCGGCTTCATTACTGGATTCTCACACGCGTGAGCAAAAGGCCTCCAGAAGGTGAACCCTCTGGGAGAACCCTCTTCGTGTTTAATATACAATTAATGCCACTTCTATTGTATTATTAATATACTATTTGTTACTTAAAGTTAGGATTTATACATGCAATGCATCTAAAATATAAAGATAATCATTTTTATCCCCCTCCATAAAGTAATTTTTTTATTTCCTGTTTTCAGGCAATAAAACGGCGTATACGCCACTTTATCCCCTCGGTGCATAGTATGAGCGTTTATTTTTTTCGTTAAAAGATTTTCCACTTATTTTTTAGTCATGATCATTATATTGTATGATAATAAACAGATATTTTCTATATATATATATAAAATGAATGTGCGAGTTCCCGAAAAATCCGAGCGAGTCAAGTCGATTTTTTTGCCGAGTTCGAGTCGAATTCCCGAAAAATGCGAGCAGTTTGAAAATTTCGAACAGCTCGAAAAATTCAGCTAATTGATAATTTTTTAATTTTTAATATAATTAATCATATATTTTAATTTTAACGTCTGGAGGCGCAATCAGAAAATGTATGTTACTAGGATCCAAGTATTGAAAAAGAGCTTCAATTTGAGCGCTAATGGATAAAAAATGATTGTTCAGGTAAAAAATTGTCTCGCTGTAAATAGAAACAATTATGAATATTTCGAATTTTTAAGAAAACCAGCGATTTTTATCTTTTTTAAAATCCTTATAACTTTTTATACGAGATGTCAATTTCAACTATCTGGGGCTTAAAAATACTTTGGATTTAAAAATTCAGATTAAGATTTCAATTTTTTGTCAGCTATATATAGGGGAGATGCGCCCAGTGCGAATAATTCCCAGTATGGATAATTTTGTTTCCAGCATTCATTAACAAATAGCGCCACTTCAGATCAGTTAGTTCGTGTATAATTGTAAAAGTATATTACCACTATATGCATCTGCGTAAACTGTTGATTTCAAGAGCGTGGAAAGTTAGTTATTTTACAAGGTTCGCTCATTTCTTCCTATGTACGTTTATGTCTGTATAATAATATTTATGCAGACTTTAAGCTTCCCGAGTCGATAGGGACGTGGTAAAACTCTCAACTATCTTTATACTCCAAATGCAAGCTAAAACATTTTTATTTACATTTTCCCCAATATGGATAATACGAGCATTCCCCAGTATTGCTAACGTGAGTATCATTAAAAATGTAGAAAATATTTATTTATTTTGTATGATATAAACAATGCCTTTTACAAGGAATAAAATAGTGTCCAATACAGAGTTGAGTAAAAAATTCCGCAATAACGGCAAAATAAATAAAAGAACTAAAATTGGCTGTGTATTTGACGCTTAAGAAACTCAATAATTTCACCTTTGATATATCGATGCTACAAATTAGCTATTGCGCGTTACATCAAATCGGAACAATTTCTATATTACAGAGGGCTGCCCTGGTAGAAAAGCGCCAATTAAATTGATCGTAAAGGCAAAAACTGGGTAATTAAAATATGAAATAATTAGACATTTAAAATTTCTAAACAGTGGCGATATTTTGCGTATTATAAATAGAGAAATATATTGTGTGAGAAATATACCCCATAAAAGTATCGATAATTTAACTAGTTTTTGCGGTGCAGTATACCAAATGATACATATTTAGCCGTAAATTCTATTACCTAACCAATTTAAAAATATGGCAAAGCCCGTGAGCCTTGTGGAACAACATCTGCGTGACTCAGTTGGTTAAAGCGCACGACCGTACATATTTGGCCTCGTGTAGGGCGTGGATTAAAGTATCCGATAAAATAGAAATTTTCAGATGCAAATAATTTTTCTATACTTACTTTCCTTTGAACAAAAAACTCGAATCCAAGCTTGCTAGCCACAATTTTCCAGTTCTAACCTTGAACCGTGATAAGCCACGTGTAAATAAGTTCTATTACTCGACCAACTTTAATGGGTTGTTTGTACTCAAAAACAAGGTAGATAGAGTCAATCCGAGAACTATCAAGTAAATAGGTTAAAAAGCGTTTCATTTAGCCTAAGAAATAGCAAAGAAAACAACTCAATTCTTTGATTTACAGTCCAAGAACTAGCCAATAAGTGGGTTACGGTTTCTACCAGGCTGTTTTAGAAACAAATCCATATGATATAGTACAGTACGATATATGTGACCGAAGTAGCACATTTTTGCGCGGCATGAGATTACTTAATTAATTACGCCGTGCAGAAGTGTTACTTAGGTCACGAGTATCGTATTAGTACATTACGATACGTGTGACCTAAGTGACACTTTATTACACGGCGCGTAGTTAGCTCTCGAGCGTTGCGAGGGCGATACAGCACTGCCGTGTAATAAAATGTCAACTTAGATTATGCCCTAAATCCGCTATGTCACAACTATCCGTGATATAATCAGTCCTGTACTGCATCGTCAGGTTATCGCCCGGGCGTAGCGAGGGCGATAAAGCACGGAGCAAAAAAGGACTAATTATTTCACGGATAGTTGTGACATAGTGGACTTTGGTCACCCAGTGCTATAATGTACTATTTTTTTGTTGAGTAGATAAATATTTATCTACTCAACAAAAAATTTATTAGTCAATGAGCTAAAATTATCCATACTGCGCGCAACTTTTTGCATAATCGTATAATCAACGTTTTACATTTATGCAGATAACTTTTTTAAATTGCCAGTTCAACTTGCGCCAATTTTTCTCCTTGTACAATATGGACTAGAGAACACAAAACAATTTTGTATTCGAACTGTTATCGTGTCAATTAAACTTATTGGAATATTGCTATGAATTTACAATATAATTAAGAATATAGTTTCATGATGTTACGCACAATACAAAAATGACTCGACTTGCTTATGTATACGTCCAGAACTCTACTATGAAATTTGAGTATAGAAAGAGAAAAAACAACACGCATATGCGTCAAAGGCTTGTAGACTCTTTGTTAAATGTTTTAATCTCGCACGAGCGTCTCACAAGAGCAGTCGCATTTAAAGACATGATTTCTTTCTTATGTTCAATAAATGAAAGTTATATTATTTGGTATAAATTGCTGATTTATTCATTTAATATTCACCCATTTTCAATAAAAAGTAATGCCCGAAATAGCTAAGGGTATCCATACTGAGCGCATCTCCTCTAAGCCTATTAATTATGGCTGTTTTTTTGCCTTTCTGATTCCCATTGCCGAACAAGGTAGTAGGAATTTTTATTATTCATGTTTATAGTTATAAATACTTTAATTTCTATGAACTACAATCGATTCTATTTAGATAAAACTCTGTAAAAATGTTTTGTAATACAAGTATCCAGGTGGTAAGCAGCACGGCTGTGTTTAGCGACATGAATTCTTTGATATGATTGAATTTTTTAGAGCTGCTCGAGTCTTTGGAGCTACTCGAGTCTTTCGCTGCTCGAGTTTTACGAGCAGCTCGAAAAAATCGCGTTACTCGACTCGAACTCGTCGAGTCGAGTTTTTCGGGCGGGAAACTCGACTTTTCGGAAACTCGCACAACCCTAATATATTTGTGTATATTATCATGCGTTTTAATGACTAATTGTAGTAATTATAGTTGCGTTATCCTTAGTAAATTTATTTTACAGATCGCCAGAAAAATAAAGCAGAAAGCAGGAAAAGCTTTGACAAGTAGATTGAACTACTTGTGGAAGTGTAGTGATTCGGTTTTGAAATCACAAGTGAGAGAGATTTTAGCGGATGGAAAAAGTATAGCTAGCTGTAAAAAGTCATCTGTGACTAATATTGTTGAAACAATTGTAAAAACAGGTATTGAAATAAGTAATCCTGAAGTTGAATTCGAAAAAATCAACGTTCGAGGTGATGGCAATTGCTTGTTTCGTGTATTTGCCATACATTTATTCAATGACGAATCCCGACATTATGAAGTTCGCAATAGCGTTGTTCAATATGTTATTAAGAATTGGGAAAGCAACGTAGATCTTCTTATGGCAACTTGCGTTGATAAATTCTATAAAGATGCCAAAGATTATGAAAAGTTTATGGGAAGAGATGGAGAACAGGGAACAGACTTCGAAGTAGGCATGTTCGTTAACGTCTTCAAAGTGGATATTAGAGTTTATGAAGAGAACAATGGCCAGTTCATTTTAAAGTATCCTTTGACTTATTCTGAAACAAGTGTAAGTAAACTGAATTTGCTTTTTACTGGTACGGAAAGATCAGGACACTGGATGTTTTTGAAAGGTAAGCAAGCCTATCCTGAAGAAGAAAAGGAAAAAAGTGAGCAAAAAGAAAATGAAACAGAATCTCTTAATTTATCGTCTATTAAATCGAAAATTAATGACGAAACATCATTGAACGATACTGCTGAAAGTGTGGAATCTATTGATTCGAAACACAGTACGTCAGCAGTAGAAATTGCGTTTGAGAAAACGTCTGATGTAATGTGCGAGCAACCGAAAGACGAAACGACTGTTGAAAATGTATCGTTTGTCACATTAAGCATGAACGTTAAGGCGAAATCTAACGACAATGCTGAAAATGGAGAAGCTACTTCAAAACCTAGTAAGCCACCGGCAGAAGGTGCAAGTGATGGAATGTCCAATGAGAAGTCTCTTGAATTAACATCAACTTATGATTTATCAACAATGGACGCAATTAACAGTCCTAACAAACATGAGTCACCGACAGGATTGGAACAAAAATGCGAAAAAAAGTGTGATAATGCAATAAGCAGTGTAACAGTAAGTGATAGCTTCGGAAATGTAATATGCGATAAGACGTTGCGAATTCCTGATACTGATACTGTATCTGAAATTGTACCATCATTGAGTTCGAACGTACTTATTACAAAGGAAAGTACAACAACAGCAAATAACAACGATGCGAAGATGAGTAATACTAGCTTACAAGTGGAAAGTGCATTTATTAGTCAATGCCGTACAGATTTCATGGATCATGATGATTTCGCATATCTTAATTCTCCACAGAGTGAAGAAGACATCGACTTTGTATCGAATTACATGAATGGTTTTCCATCTAGTCCAGTCTTAAGTGAAAACGACACTGAAATGAATGCAAAAAGTGAAAAAGACAAAGACTCTGTATTGAATGATGTGAAGATTACGAATTTCAGTAACCAAGAAGTTTTAGAAGAAACTGAAAATATGGAAAATAACACGTTTCAAAATGTCGAAAATAATAAGAGCACAATTGGGCTGACTGGCAAAACTCAATTAAATCCAGAAAAGGTTATTGATGATATATATAAATTTAGTGACAATTCAATTATTAAAAACAAAGATGCTGAAACGAATGGAATGAATCAAGAGGAAGTAGAAAAGAGTCAGTGCAAGTTGGAGTCGCCTAAACTTTCAGACGATAAAGAAGTTAAGAGTAATCGTCTAGAAAGAAAAATATTCAAAAGAACGCTTAGATAAAGACATCCTAATATGAACCTTAGTTATGAAATGTATTCAGACTCTGAAAATGTATCTATAAATTCAGATGGAAATTATTCAAAAGGTTCCGATAGTAAGTCTGATGATGGTGAACTTAATGATTTTGAATTCTAGAACCTGTGTAAAGATGTAAAAAATTAAAAGACAAAAAAAAGTAAAAAAGATAAAAAATTTAAGATCGACATTGGTATTCTTGAGATGGATCCAAATGCTTTTAAAAATGAAGCCAGAGTTTGGGATAAAGAAAAAATAAGACAAGTACTTTCTTACACCTTCCGTAATGCCTATCATTTGCGACGAGGCAACTCGTCGCGTCCCAGGTCCTTCGGCGAGGGCGTCATAAAATTTTTATTTTATATTTGCAAAGCAAATATTAATTCTCGCGGGTTTTCTTGTTTATGCACGAGTAATACGGCGAAGAGGAACTCCAAGAAGCCGGAGGAAACAAGCCGAGGGGACAGAGAAGAAATGCCGAGAAGCAAATAGGAAAATAGCGCCTTCGAGGAAAATAAGTCGAAGACAAGTGTGTATGTATGGTCGTTTCGCGGAAATCATGTGACTCCGGCTGTGACCGGAGAATTCCCGAAATTGTAGTGAGAGAGAGAAGCGGGAAAGATGGCGGAGAGTCGTCGCAAGCGTGTTGCTGGGCGCGAGTCGAGAGGAGAGCGGGAGAGT
>UCOJ01002488.1:0-11420 GCA_900474305.1 Cecidostiba fungosa
AGGCGGCGCGTCATGCTTCGCACACAGCGAATACAGCGTATCACTTTTTTCCGTGTGGGTTCTTGCAAGTTCGAAAAAGTGCGGGCGGCTTTGATTTATTGTTATAAATATTTAAGCGTTTTTAATTTACGTCAAATCAGTTCTAAAATTAGAATTTGTATAGAACAAGGGTGTACTCGTATTTTTTTTAAATTCTCCAGTATTCACTTTATAGGGCCAACTTATTGATATTCAACGTTCAATAATTGATAATTTTATTTTTCTAACTCAATCAATATTATTTTCAGCCTTCTCAGCATTCAGACAAACTTGAGAAATGTTTGTTTAAACTCGAAACCGCGGTGAACAACAACGACAAGGATGCCATAAAAGTCTATCTCAAGACCATCGAAAAGCAAGACACCCAGTTAGAGAATCCGCTGCTGACCGCCATCAGATTGAAGCAAAGTCTAGCAGTCATTCGAGTACTCGTGGAAAACGGAGCCGACCTCGGAGCACGGGGTAAGCGAGGAAATACGGTTATCCACTATGCTGCTTACGACGCGCGCAAGGACCTCATCGATTACTTCCTCGAACAAGGCGTCGAGATCAACGTTAGAAACGATGCCGGCCAGACGGTTTTGCATACTATTTATAGGCATGCCGATTACGATTTCATAAGGTTCCTGCTGGAACGCGGTCTTGATCCCAACGGCATCTATAAGATCAAGAAGTCGCTACACACAGAGTTTGGCTTCTTTCACTTCCAAATGTTCATCCACGACAACTTGAGAACCGAACTACCGACTCACTACTGGAGGGCAACGGATCCAGAGAAGAAGCTACGACTCTGTCTCGACTACGATGCTGATGTCAACGCCGTCGATTCCAGGGGTAATACTATCCTGGCGCTGGCGACTCGGTTGAGTTGCAACAATAATAAACCGATTCTTGAACATATTGCCAAAATCGAAGCGCTCGGCGGAACCGTCAGCGAAATTAATCGTAAAATCATTGGGGAGGATAGATACTGTGGATACTTCTACAAGCAGTGTCGTAGGGAGCTTGAGGATATGCAGGAGATACAGGTTTATCGGGGCATTTCGCTGTTTAACATTGTTACTGCGAGCCACAGTCGTATGTTGCGTTATGTCAGACAGAAAGGGCTGGTCCAAGCTTTTGAGAATAAACCATATGATGTGAAATTTCCGATCTATATGGAATTTACGAGAGAGAAATTCAGACATACCTTGGAGAAGCATAAGCTGCTTGAGAGGACTGCTGAAGTACTTGGAGAGATATTGGAACCTGTAGGTCTTGAAGATCATATTATAGAGAAATTCGCGTCATATTTGACTGAAAATAATATGCTGAAATTGGTTACACATCGAAATGATTCATGAAACTTTTTTTGAATTTGTAATTTGTAGAGTATTTGAATAGATACTCTAATTAAATTTATGTATTTTCACAACAGTGTAATTAAAAATTTATTCATGTATAATTCAATTTATATTTTTGTAAAATATACGTATGCAGATCTGAATTAATCCGTTCTACCGTCGCACCTTTCTATCATAGCCATTGTATATACGTAAAACTATGCCAAATGTTCGATTATCTTATGATAGAATTCCGTTCCTAATGTATACATAAGAAAAAAATAAAATTTATATTCTAAACCCGTGTACGTTAAATCAATGCGACATACCTGCGGAGTACTCAGAGGGGAAAATACGTACGTCAAAGTTCCAATTGATTGTTCGAGTTTCAGACGCTATATCGAAGGATCAGTTGAAACTTTGAAGTCCTTCTCTCTAAGTACTCCCCCCACAGTAGTATATAATGCGAAAGTCGGAGGGACACCATTGTGCGTGTATGTGGTGGGAGATACACTTAGGTCTGACGTTTTTATACCTGAGCGTTTGTATGAGCTGTTGTTGATGCCTACTGACGTGCAGCGGTCAGTCTAGCCGAGATGCAGTGCAATAGCAGTTCAGGCTCCAGTGCCCCAAAGGGCAAAAAGGACCTCGTAGACTAATTTCTCGATCAAGGCGTCGAGCCCAAGGTGGTAAACGGCACCGTCCAGACAGCTCTGCACTATGTTTTTAATTATACAGCTGACGGGCTTGATTTCATTTATCAAGATCCGCATGCTAAGATGTGGAAAATGTGGCGGCGGAGCTTTCAATAACAACTATAGTCAGAATTTCAAAAAATGCTGGAGCAAGGATCCAGAAAAGAATAAGTTACAGCTCTGCTTTGACTACGGCGCTTATGCGTCGACATATTCGGGTAATACTATTCTAATGCTGTCATATCGGGAAGGAACCGTTTGGATTCAACCGATTCTCGAACAGATTGTCAAAATCGAAGCGCTCGGTGAACCCGTCAGCGAAATCAATCGTGAAATCGTTGAGAAGGATATAGCATCTGTAGAAACTATTATAAGAAGTGTCGTAAAGATGAGCTCGCAGCTATGCGAGAGAAAAAGCTTTTTCGGGACATTTCGCTGTTTGATATGTTGACGGTGAGCCACACGCGTATGTCGTTTTATGCCTGACAGAAACGACTGATTGAGGCGTTTGAGAAGGAAGAATACCATGCAGAATTTTCGATTTATATGGAATTTATGAGGGAGAGATTTAGGCGTAATCTGAGAGGCAGAAACTGATTGAGGCAATTGTAGATCTGTTGCGAGAGGTATTTGGAACTGTGGGTTCTTATGGTAATATTATGGATAGTATCGTGTCGTATTTGACTGAGCGCGATATGCTGAAATTAGTTGGGTATTGAAATGATTGAAATTTCTTTTTTTTTAAGTTAACTCTTAATCGTTTTATGTAATCTTACAACATTTTAAAAATTTATTTACATATACACTTCATATTTTTTAAAATAAAGACTTGCAAGACTTAAATCAATTCGTTCTAGCTCTCTTGAATTTCTACCTTCCTATTATAACCACTGTATGTATGAAACTATTATGCCAAACGTTAAATGCTCATTTTATACTATTATAGCACGCGTTGAGTACACTCGCTACGCTCGGGCGCTTATACACACCGTGCCGTAAAGTACGACTTATGCCACTAGTATCGTAATATACTAATTGCTTATTTGGATGAACTCATCACCTGGCTGCAGAGCCAACGGTTGCCCTACGAACTATATGCTTCGACTGACCGACACCTTTTTTCTCCACTCTAAACATCCACATTCCTCTCCAGGATCAGAATCAGCGTAGAGATTAATTATAATAATAACTATATATGTAGTTACTGTCTGATTAAATTTTGCATATACTCCAATCGTTTTTTTTAAACACGTCGCATTTTTGTAAAATAAACAATTTACCAGACTCTTAATTTAATCTCGTCAACCCTTATATACTTCCCTGTCAGATTTATAATATACGACACAAATATATAAAGCGTTGAATTATCTTACGATAAAATTACGAGCCTTCGTTTATCTACAAAAATTCGAATTTCTTTCCGAAAGCCACATACGTTAAATCAACGCGACAGCATATTACAGCGTCTAAAACTCGAACAATTATGGGCCGACGAGAGTCTAAATAACTGATTGTTTAATTATTATATACGTACGTATAATTCCCCGGTAGAAAAGTTAGCTAATTGGTGACGAAATTAGCTTAATTAGCTAGCTTTTCTACCAGGGTTACTGATACATTTTATTCTACATACAAAAATTTCGAAAAATATACGCTACTCCAAAGCCAAAAAGTTGGTTCTTCCGTGCATCTTTACAGATACAAGTATACCTAGACAGAGACGAGGGGCCACCTTATTTTCATACTCGCGCATCTGTCGCTGGCGATTATAGCATCGTGGTTGTTCTGCTTTTACCAGAGCTACGTTTTGCGTGTGAGCTTGAGCTCTGTCAGGCGTTTCGAGAGGCCTTCCACCTTCTCCTCTTACTCAAGCTTAAGGGGGGCCTCCTCCCTTCCGTTGTAGGTAGCAGATGACGCTCCTGGGATATACTAAGATGTTAATTTAGCTATTACTTACACCCGACCGCCGCCTTTGCCGCCACTACTGCCGCCGCCTTGAGGCTGCTCAAGAAGTTGGATCAACGCGAGAGGAGCACAACCCGTACCGAAGCGTCGAGGGTAGTTTCTGACGTGAGAAGAGATTCTCTCGGGCGCGAGTAGCGCGTGTTCCCTCTTCTATACGTTCTATATGTTCGTTCCCTCTTTCGCCTCTCTGCAGCACGGAGCTTCGAAGGCGTTGTCTTGGGTATTAAGATGGCGAAGGTTTGCGTGAGTTCATTAGGAGCTTATTCGGTGTACTTTGAAAAGAGCGGCTTTGTGTTTTTATTTTGACAATAGAGAATTGAATTTTGAACTGGTGAATAAGTTTGGTACGATTAGAACAAATAAATTTTTCTTCATTATGTTTTATCAGGCAATATCGCACACAAGCTCGGCCCAGATGGCAGCACGGTTACTATTTGACCAAAATGGCATGAAATCGATGTACGTATGGGATATCGGGATTTCGCCACCTGACCGCAGCGCCGTGGTGAATTTGCGAAACGATTTGTCCGGGTCCAGTCGGAGGAGCAGTACAACGGCGCCGCCACTACGTCTAAGTGGCGTTGCGGTCAGGTGGCAAAATTCCGATCCATACGGATTTCAATAATAAATACAAAAGAACTGCGTACTTAAGGGAAAAATTCGCTTTTGACCGCTCTTCCTCTTATCATAAACTATTAAAAACTTGTGTAAAATATGACACCAAGTGCGTCTTTTGACCGTGATATATTGGAATTACGTTACAGCAACAAAACAAGCGGCCATCATGAATTTCAGTTACCGTCTAGAAAGCTAATATCGTAATTCCAATGTCATACGACCAGAAGACACACTTGGTATCATATTTTACACACGTTTTTAATAGTTTATGATAAGTGGAAGAGCGGTCAAGAGCGAGTTTGTTCTTGAGTATGCAGTTCTTTTGTATTTATTGTTGAAAGCACTATAGATCGGGATTTTGCCACCTGACCGCAGCGCCGTGGTGAATTCGCGAAACCATTTGTCCGGGTTCTAATTGCCTCCAAAAATGTTCCTTTAAAGATTATATTATAACGACAGTTAAAGAGGGTTAAGTATAAACATCATTTTGCAGTCAAACAATACTCTCATTATAACAGAAATCACACTTTATTTCGTTTGGTAAAGCACAATCTCAAAAAATCCCTATAAATATATTAAAACGCGTTCTTACCTTTCGTACTATTTTCACAATAGTACTCTGCTCTTTCGCTCTTAGAAAATCATCTGCATTGCCGAGCGCTACGAGCTTGTACGTGCCAATGGTAAAGCTCGCAGATTGAACGATCCGAGTAGGTATAGGTACAGCGCATGTAACCGATGTATACCTAGTGCAGTCGTTTCACTGAGCGGCAGGTGAGAATTCCGGAAATGAATCGGTCGCATAGCCAGCCCTATAGCCGAGGATAGTGCAAGAGAGAGAGAAAGAGAAGCAGAGGAAGTGAAAAAGCCATTCCCTTGGTCGCTTGGGAGTAATTGGACTGAAATTGGCGCAAAAATCAATTGCACAACCTTCGACGCGTGAAAAGGCAACTCTCTGTCAGATGTATGCGTCACGCTCCGCGTCGACTCAGCGAATCTGGAGAATTTAAATGACTGGACGTTTGGAAGGTTTGAATAACAATTTAATTGCTCTGATTGATATTTGAGAATTTTACAGATGAAGCAGTTTTTCTTTGCTGATTCAATGCTGATTATTTAAAAAAAAAATTTTTAGACGAAACGAGAATGATTTAACTAATACCGACATTGTTTGAGTATACTTTTGTAATATTACGTGCGATATTGGCTGCAAGAGAAAAAAAAATCAACGAAGTAGAAAACTGAGACCGTTCACTGCTTAATCGGCTTTACGCGTCTAGTCACGAATGCTTGCGCTTAAGCTTGAAAATGAATGAGTATGCACGACACTTTTGCGTAAAAATTGAAGCCCCTAACTAGTGGTCGACATGAATAAAGTCAGATCGCGTGAGCTCACTGGGGCATATATCTAAGAAGTCCATATAGAAAAGTTTGCTGTTACTGTTACCTTTATTTTTTGCTCGAATTTTATTAAAGTCTTCAACGTAAACATATAATAGTCCATTTCGACACTAGTGCGAGAATGTGAAGTTAGCCTAGTGTGAACGTTTGCGCACGAAAAGGTCACACAAGGCTGAAATCCCATTCTCGCTCTCGTATCGAACGAAGCTTGATTTGGCATACGTTTTTTTGAGTTTAGTTATAGTGTAGATATATTGACTATGTTGCAACCGACAAATTTTGTACAGATAAATTAAATTCTAGTACATGATTTTTTGTCAAGGTTAAACAATTCAGATAACAATATTTTATATCTCACAGAAGAGACTTTAAAGATCACAGAAAACGAAACTATTTGTCATCGCGAACAAAGCGAAGTATTTTTCAATGGAAATTCAGCCCGCACCGCATAAACGAAATGATAAATGCGCCTCCAAACATCTACTAAACATTATCATCGCAAACGTACATCTGTCGACGTCAGGCAAAGAATCCAACCGTAAAAAGCCACCTGGAGAGAAAGACGCATCTTCACGGTGTAACGGCGACGACAGTTTTTCATAAACGCGTATAAGAATTATACGTATTATACGCCGCTGCAAGGTTTTTTTAGCTTTACAGAATACTTTCGCATTAATCTCTCTCTTTTTTCCAGCGACATTTTTCTCGCTTTCTCCGTGGTTCTCTCTGACGTCCTTTTTTACGCTAACCTTTTCGTTCTGCGAGTTACAAATGACACGGTTTTTTGGAGATCAATCATTTAATTACCGACGACAATAATTAAACGATTGATTTCGTTTTGTGTTTTCCTGTAATATACTAGGTTTGACATTTAATTTACACATAGTGCAATAAAAGGTCTCAAGATTTTCAGCATTTACGTTTTAAAAAATATACACCTTATCGAGTAGTATATATAGGATACTCTCCTATATATAGATATGAGGAGAAAATTCTCTTGTAGATTACTTCATTAGTATAGTGTTTTTGAATAAGTCGCCAAAATTATTAAGCGTATATTATTGATTTTAAATGTTATTTTATCTGCAAAACTTTTTATTATCTGCGTCAGTGACAAATGACACGTTTTTTTCAAGCAAGAAGAAACGAGCTTTTCAAAAATACTCTCGAAATAAAATCTTCCCACAATTCGCTCGTCAAATAGTGAGAATCTCACATCGTTTGTACTATACTACGCCGATCGCAAATATTTCGAAAAACTTTAAGCTAATACGCGCATCGACGTTTATCGCGCTATACCGCACGTGACTCGCGTGCAGCAACTGTGTGTACACGTGCATTGTGGAGAGGAACATTCAATTTGCCTTTCGTGAAACTCTACTGCGCTATATACGTGATGCGTCGCTGAGACATCGAGGGTCGAGCGCGCGAGGAAAAGGTGGGTCGAAGGCATTTGTTAGACCGAATGATCGTTGAAAACGCTCGTCGAATTTCAATTCTCCGCTTCATAATCGATATTCACGGGGAATTCGATTTTGCACTTGACTTCTCTGTCATGCACGTTTATGGTAATGTTTCAGAGTTAATTTGGAAATGTTAGAAATCGTTTAATATTTTTATGAATCGAGAAAATACTGATGGATATCGCGAGAATATTAGAGGGAGGTTTAGGCTCTGCATTAACGATCTTAAAGAGGTTATTGTTTTTAAGGATCGAAAGAGAACGGGTCGATCTGGTTGACTCTTGAGAAAAGAAATGCAGGTTATTCGAACCTTACGATATCAATGATGTGTTATTTTTTAACACTTGATACTAGTAATATAGATGAGTTGTAAATATCGTTGTGTAATAGAAATATAAATGTAGCGATCTAGTCTGTGTTATTACGTAATATACAAATGATATATGTATCCGTTAGTGACGGCTGTGATAATCAGCACAATATTTATATTGATCTTGTTTCATGCACTATTATTATTATTAATATTTATTTATTATTTATTTTAATTATTTTAAAAAAACATATTCCATTCTATTACAATAATGGCGTAAAAAGCATTTTATATATTTAACGAAAAATGCAACAAGAAAATCCATTGAAATCAGAAACCCGAATGGCTGGAGCGACGCTTACAAAGCCAAAGGCTTTACACGAAATCGTGCCACTTTGGAAATCACTCCCGTGCTCCGTCTATACTTACTTTGTGTTCAAACGTAATCGAACGCACACTTCGCACGCAGGATTTTCCCGCGTCAGCGCTCCATTATCAATATATCAGTCCTCTCTGATGGTGTCGAGCGAATGACGCGAACAAAGGCACAGCGCATTCGCTTGAACACAGTTTGAAACAAAGCTTAATACCTGTACCGAATTCATTAAGAAAATAGAAAGGATTTAGCGAAAGACTTATTGTTAGAAAGAAATAGGTTAGGAGTTGATCGGTGGCGATGGTAATTAAATGAATCGATCCTTATTTGTATTTTTTAACTTAATGTATGAGGGTTTGTTTATTATTTTGTGACATAGTGATGTAAAAGTTATTACAGCATTTATGCTTAAAAAATAAACACCCTACCGAGCAGTATAAGATACTGATCTATATATAGATACATAGAGAAAATTCTCTTTTGGATTACATCTTTCGTGTGCGTTTTGAGTAAGATGCCACCTATGGGTTCCCTCGCGTACTATGTATACATCTTTCGTAAGTATATCATCGGATTTATTCTTTTTTTTTTCAAGTATCTGTATATCAAGTTCAAAGTATTACAAAAATTTTAAAGCGCGTATTATTATTGTTATTGTTATTAAATGACTATATTCAAGTAGTGTTATTAATTTTAAATGTTATTCTATCTAAAAATTTGATTAAATGAATACAATGTTTGTTTGTTTATACGAACAAAATACAATACTCGCAAGATAATTTAAGAATATAAAAAAAAATATAAGCCTATAATAGCTTATACAATAATTAAGCAAAGCTACCTATACTTAGATCCGGCATAATACATAAAGCTAACTTATAACTGAAGCAACATATTGAAGCCATTTTCATCCGAATGCGATGAGCAAATTTTAAAACTAATTCCGCTTATTTTCACAAGAAACTTTTCCTCTGCACAATATAAAATAATCAACAGAACCCTCGCATCATCGGCAGATTACAGTATTATCCGAGTGACGCGTGAACGCTACTGCAAAAGAGAGTATACGCACGACATAGAGAATAGCCATGGCTCGAGCGAACAAGAGACGCAAGCTCTCCAACAATGCTTTGCGGCAACAAAGCGCAAACAAACGATTCGCCGCGAATGTAATTACTGGACTGGCTCCTTGTGAACCACCTGACCGGCTATACATAGCTTCCAATTGCTAAATCAACGCATTTCCGCGACGCGCACCGATTGACCCTATTTCCAGCTTTCCCCTAAGCGGTGACGGCGGCGCGCTTCGGCTTTGTTCGCAGCTCGCTTGACCATCGATCGTGGCCACGATTCAACATGAGCACGCGGCGCTCATCCGAGCGACGGGGAACGCGTTTGATGAGCGACGTCTTTGCCAGAATTGCTCTTTAGGCGCGCCTGACGTTTTAATCGATCGGAGCTTGCAAGCTCTGTATTCACTGCTTGATTGGAATTCAAGATCCTCGTGGAATTTAGATTTATACAATTGGTTCTGCGTGTTAATTATAGGCCGAAATTTGTGAAAATATTTTATTGATTTTGTAAAATTTCAACAATGCCAACGGCAGGAACACCGAATTCTCAATAAAACCGGTATAGAAAAAAAATTTCACAAAACACTTGAAAGCGAAAAAGTGGTTAACGGCTATGTCCTTACGGTAATTACGCGCGACCATATCTACATACAAGCTATACAAGCGAGCCTTTCTCGGCTGGTTCATTTGCTGCTCGGCAGTTCTCTCCCGACGCTGCTGACCGCGGATCCAACTCCTAATTGAAGTGTCCTTATACCGAAACAAGGGTCACGTGCAACTATTATCCTCGGCGTGTTTCGACTAAAGACTAACGAAGCCGGCTTCCATGCGCTGGACTATATACAAAGCCCGGCGACGATGACGATGTCGCTGAATATACCGCTTCATTACCGAGAGACAGTATGGGTGCAGGATGCGGAACGAGCGTTCGAGGCGCTAAATTTTTGAATACACGCCAGGAAAGAGGAGCTTGGAATGAGTGCTATTGCGGCGAGTTTCTGTTGCTTTGTGAAGAGCATTAATTTTGAATTTACGTGAATTTCACGTATTCCGTGTATGAAATAAATGAATTTTCGTTTATTATATACATTTCATTTTAATTAAGTTATATATCAAGCAGTTGTCATTTTTTTTATTTCGTTTGTCGTAATAAAAGGCTAAAATTGATTAAAATTTTATTACGAATGAAGTATATTAATGCAAAAAGCTTGTACGAATTTTTGTGATATCGTCAGAATACAAGAACATCCGGCTAACCTATTTTATATATTTTACTCTTGTCAAGCGAACTCGGCAATTTCGAAAAATCCGAAACACGCCTCTTGCGTTCGGAAGCAAGAAAAATACATGATGTTGTCGGACGCTGAAAAATTCTACAGACGTTTGAGACGATGCGGAGAATTGGCTACGAAAAACTACTGTAACTTGGCAGAACTATTTCTGTCTGACCTGCGTTCGAAAATATCTGAAATGGCCATAAAAGTTTTCTAAAACATATATGAGTTAGTTAATGAAGAAATGCGGATAAACTATTATTCAATAATTCGTCTTTTATATAATATTCTTTTGCCATTATTATTATTGTAACTAACAGCAATTGCCTCGCAAAATAATTGAACACCTTATAAGCCTGCTCATCTAATAACCTCTTACGAAAAAACCAAACCGACCACAAGTCACTCGTTCACTATGATATTCCAAAAATTCCGAGATAAAGCTAGTGATATTAAAACGAACAATTCTGAAGTCGTTGCGCGAGATTGGAAAAGTACAAAAGCGTAGATATAGAAAACAAGTTGTGCTCGGCAGCAACAGCACGCGCACGACTTTCTTTTACTTTCTTTTTTGATTTTTTGAATTTTTATCTTTACATAACTTAATTTCCAGAGCTCAACCCTTTTGTTCCAGACAAGTTTATGCGCTGATAAAAATTTGTTCTCAAAGTTTAGGTCCATACGAGTAAATCTTGTAGTATTTTTAATTTACACTATACACACAGCATAACCTAAAACGCTGTAAAATATATCTTGTTCAATATGGAGCATACAATTGGCGCCCATCCAAATCTGTATTTTTTTTGTAGAATCTGTAGCAAAATCGATAACTTTTTTCCCAATCAAAGATGTTCAATGGAAAAGTAGAAACTTCATTTATAATG
>UCOJ01002489.1:0-11546 GCA_900474305.1 Cecidostiba fungosa
TGCAGCTTACATCACTTTGTATAAAGTTCTAACTGTATAACATGTAGATTTGTCGTCTTATAATAAATATTCTTAATGTTAAATTAACTTTTCTGTGTTTTCGATGTGCTAGATACTGCTGTAAACTAACTGCTTAACTAAAGCGAAATACGTATCCAACTTTTATGAAGGTGGAATGACGACATTTAACCTTTAAAAAATCACAATTTTTCATCTTCCATTTTGACGAGAAAAAAAAAAGAGTTTCGAATTGAAAACATGAGTCGATTCCCAGCGCGAACTAGAGATAGAGTAAGAGTGAGGAAGGAGAACAGTCACAGACATGGCGTTATAGGTCATAAAACTATTCGAAAACAAAATTAGTAAAAGAGTTACACCCGTGGATAGTATTCTATAGAGAAGAGCGATAGTACATTCTTGTAATGGTAATAATGCTATCGTAACCTTAATATACTCGTTGCACATTTGTTAAGTACGATTGTAAAAGATCTAAACAGAATGATGTAGTAAACAAAAGAAACTCTGATTAAAATATAAAAGGTTTAAAGCACGAAGAACTATAAAACAATTAGGCACGATCTAAACATACCGTAGATCGACCTAACATTTACTGTAAAGACTGAACATAGCCTATTAATGATTCTTTGCTGTTAATTTTGTTATATTAAATATAACCGACCATGAAATCTTTCATTTTATACTTTCACAGCCCAAAAGCCTAAAAAACTCATTATATTACCTATAGTAATTACTTTGTAAGGATAATACTCAAAAGTTGATGAAATATGGAGTTCTTAAAGAACAAATTATGTTAGAAAGTCAAAATCTATTTTTGTATGTAGTACCAAAGGCAATATATACTTATTCATGCGCTTACGTCTTAAAGCTAGTTCTCTTACAATGTGGTATATGTACTTATAACTTAAAAGCTCCACAAACTTCTATATCAAACTACGGTTCTTTTATACCCGTAGCATTGTGCAAACTTTCATTAATGACATAATTTTATTTTTAAACATTAACAAAATCTGCAACGTGTCACAGTAAGAAACTTTTAACCGATAAAATGGTCTTCCCCATGTCACTTATGGTTTCGACCTTCCCATTAATATAAAAACAATTTACTTAGTTTAAAAAAAAAACATATCGTAGTCTGCTTTTCCATTGTTTTGATTTTTTTTCCAGCATTTGGTGATCAAGATATAAAATTTTGATTGTCATAATTTTGTGAAAAGCTATACCCAAACAAAAGTAAAAAAAATTAAATTACTAGTGTTTTAACATCCCATATACATTATAATTAAATTCTTTTGGGTTGTATTTGACAGCAACTAGTTATTATCTGAATCAATTTTCTTTTTATGGAATACTAGAACATTTAAAGATTTGTTTACAAAAAGAGGGAAAATGTTTGTTTTTAATCATCTTTATGCAAGTTGATAAAGTTACTAAAAAGCTCCTCCAAAATTACTTTAACGATCTTAAAAACAGTTGATGCATAAAAATTATAAAAAATTGTGTGAACTAAGACTCAAAAGAATAAAAATTTTTTATTTTTGTTAGTATTCAGAAATAAAAAGAAATATTTTGATCGAAAATACGCAGTTTAAAAAGATACGTTTAAGTGCATTTAAAATGATTATCACCTGTTTCGATTGGTAGTTATTTTATCTATTGGGATAAACAGAATTTTGGTTTGAAATAACCATATGATGACTAACCCGATTGGTAAAACACAATGAAGCTTTATGTTTGTCAAAGGATTGTAACATTTTAAAACATCATTAACAGGTTACAGCTTTAAGTCTTTTATTGAACAATTTCAACCGTTTTTACACAAGATGGGTTCTAGTTATTGAAGTATTATAGCAGGAGAACCTGTCCAAGGTGTCAATCATAGAAGATCAAAATTATCAACCAAACAATGAAAACGTGAAACCGTACACTAATAATATCTATCAAAGATACGCATCTGATATAATAAGTCAGTACAAGGGCTCTTTCAAACCTACTTTTCTGCTTAATAAGGGTATCGAAGCAAAACATTATGTGAATTTTCTAAAGCATTATCACTTACATTCTTTTAACGAACTTCGACCAACATTTAAGTACTTATTTATAATTTGTGTTGTGAAATTTACTCTGTTGCATATAAGGTATCATAAGTACACCATAGTTTCATGTTCTAGTCCAGATAAAAGTAACACAAACGTCTGATAAATATCCTTTGCATGCCGTATTAATTAGGTCAGATGAAAGTAAACGGTGGTTTTCACCAACATTGAAAATCTTCTCGTACTTACATTGGATTTCAATTGCTAGAAATGATCGTTTCATATAATAACAAAACGCTAGATTAACGACAATTCCTTTATAAATAGCAAATTGGATAACTGAATCGTGAACGGAAGTTTACACCTTTTGGTTATTGTGTTAAGCGAAATAAAAAAAAAAAACTCTTACATTAGCCTACAACTGCATGTCTGAAAAACCTTTATAATCATATAGACTCTACCCACCAAATCTTTTAAAGGCCTTACATCGAGTAAATTTAGTTTCACCAACTGAAAAAGAAATAAATCATTCCTGCCTCGTATAAACATCAGGGTCTTACATACAATGGAACCAATTAGCATTACAAATACAAAAATAAAAATCAAAGTTTCTTAATTCTGCTATTAACTGTTACTAATTCTTTAATATAAGTTTGAATATATGGTCGGTCTCTATATTTTGGGTTCTTAAGTTTTAACTTTAATCTTTACCATCGTAAAGTGTCAAATTCTTCCAAAGATGGGCTGTAAAACATGATTAGTTTTACATGAAGTGCTAGAAAAGATTTAACAGCTAATAAACGTATTACATAAATAATCTATAACACTTAAAACATCGAATGGGCCCAATTAAAGCTAACTTTGTTTTTTTAAAAAAGCCAAAGTTTATGATCCTTCTGTATATGGAAAGTTAACTGTATAATGTTACATTCAAAACGATGTTAAGCCGTTGAAAATGTAAGAGTCAAATTATTAGGAAAATTTACTACAATCAATAACGCGTGACAATCCTGAGGTAAGTTCTTTAAGGCTCGATAAGACATATATCATAATATCACACATGACTTTTACCTATAAAAATTCTGATTTTTAAGATATGATCGTTAGGTTTGCAAAGATATTGTTTAAGCGTCATGTATCTAAAACAACAGAGTTTGTAAAAATGCTTTGAGTTGTTATAAATCATGATATAAAAACATATATATGTTTTATAAATACGTGATGAGATTGAATGTCGAGATCAAAAAAACTATCTATAAATGAGATACTAACTAATAATAACAGAAAACGTTCACACAACAATAAAATTAAAAACAGTATTTAGATTGAGCCCAATAAATGTGAATAGAAAATAAAAAAGTATATATCTATTATTATAATTATCATGGGGCATGACTATCCCTCAACCAATCCTGTTTTTAATCCTATGTCCGAATTTACAAGCAATTCTTGTCTTTTCACCAATAACAGTAGGGAACAACTATTTTAAGCATACACGAATAAGCATCTCAATCAATTAAAATATCAAATTCCCAATGTTACATAAATATACTATTAACCTATATTTCTTGGCAAGATCATAATTATACTCATCGTATAATCAGTCTAAACAAACATAATACATTTGAACTATACTCTAAACTGTACTTCATTTGAGTCTAAATGGATTTAATGTTCAGATACAAATAAAATCAGCTGTTTTAGTCAATTTTGTGTGAGTAAAAGTCCTTACTGCCGACAACAAAAGGCTTCCTGTGACAGTAAAGGTCTCTATTTACTTTCTACGCGTTTAAAGTATCTTTCATCTATGCTTGAAGCTGCCAACATAAAGATTCTACAACACGAAGCTATGTAATTAAAAAAGAGTTGAACAAATTTGTTATGGTTAATTTTTTCTTTTAGATAAATTAACTATACAAAAGTATAAGATCAAGACTGAAAGGAAATCTTTTGTGCTTTATGAGAATGTAGATTATTACATACCCTTTAAAAAGTAAAGCCAACGTTCATTTACCACAAAGAATATCTATTTAACACGAATAAGATAGTTTTAATTAAGCTAAAAATAATCAAACTAATGTGTAGTCGAATATGTTATTGATCTCAGTTGACCATGTTGCTTGTAATATGCTTAGACTTTATTGCTATTAAGTCAACCAGTATACAACTAATATAGCCCGACATATTCTAATAAAAGCATAATAGCCCTAGTTCGTCGTTTAACAATATTTTATGGCTTCCCTGCTTTATCCAGCTTCTAGTACCCGTTTTATTTTTGTTAATCCCACTCTTTTAGGTTGCGTTCCGAACTATGGAAAAAAATTGACAGCTTACAATAAAATCTTCAAATTAAAACGATATAAACACTTATATTGCTAAATTAAATACAATCAACGTTTGAACTCAATTAGCAATTCATACACTTTATATCTCCTCTTTTATTTCACCGGACGCCTTGAGAACTAACTTTTTAGAGGGCTCAACATCTATTTACTTAATTTTAGTGAATATTTAATCATAGTCCCTTACTGATACTCTTCGTTCATCACCCCTTCGTTTTTGCCCCCTATATAATTAAAATGTAACCTTTACAAAAGTAAAGTTAACCAATAGATTTACTAAATCACTTTCTTCTTTCAGATGACTAGACTACCAAATGACAGTCTATGTCAATCGTTGATATTAATATTTGTAAGTTTTGCCATTCTTAAATGGTAATATCTTAGAAATTGAGATTGCTTTTAGATGGTACCTATTGCCATGTTTAATGTATGTATCATCAAGTACCGCAATTTATAAACAGCGAATTCCAAACCTTCGCACATTTACACACTGTCTAAAATTGGAATGTTACACTTTCTAAGACTCTCAAAACATGTATGATTCGAGCGCTGACTTCTACGTCTAACATACAAAATTATCATTCTTTTCTGTGAAATGTAACCCTGTAATTATGTCGATTTTTGCTTCTACTTTCTAGAGCATTATACATTATCTTAGATCATAATTTCGTTCTTAATTCTTTGCATATTAATTCCTTTTTTGTAAAATTTATACAACAACAATAACCTTTTCTTTACCCGATACGGTTTCTTTCAAGAATTAAATGCTCTAATCGTTGTTGGTGGTAGACCGCTACGACCATATTTAGAAAGATAGTTTTTTACTTTAAGAAGAGAACTTTCCAGGATATAAAAAATGATTAAACTTCTCTGCTACATTTTCATTTTTATAAATAATTTTAATCTATCAATTGACAATATTTCTTGTTTTTATACGATATCATGTTGGTAAAGATTTACGGCCTCGGTTTACTAACAAATAACTAAAATTGGTCATACGTGATTATAGCAAAGATCAAGTATTTTTAACTAAGTTAACCACAAATGATGAAGTAAACCCGAAAGTAGCATTTTCAACTTCATGGAAGTGATAGAAACCCAAAGAGAAGGTGCATCTTAATGATATATCTAATATCTTTACGCTATAAATGCAATTCTCGTTGATATCTATCTAAAAGTAAACTAAATCGATATGAATTAGACAAAGGATAAGAGAGTTACAATGTGTTAAAGTCAGTATAGCCACATAGACAGTTCACTCATGCATCTTTAAAATGATAAGCTAATGTTCGACAATAAGGGTTCTACTGCATGTTGTTTTTTGGATGGGGATAATAGCATCCTTAATCCAGAACAAGGAAAGGCCTTCTTTCTTATCTAAATTCGATAAACTGGAATTCTCACCTTTAACACATAAAAAGACTAAGGAAGTTTTTTATACAGAGATGCGCAACTGAATTTGTAAATAAACTATACTAGATTCTTGGCCCATCTTTTCTGGGTCATAGTGTTAGAGGGTCATCACCGACACTAATCATAATCAATAAACACACAAACACAAGTCTCTATTAGGAGTCAAAGTTATATCAATATACTATATGTAGGATACATAGAAAATTATCCATCACATTTTTTTGATACTCAAAAAACTTTTAGGCTGCTTACTTACAACTTTCACGTTAATATCGGTCAGTGTCAAGCATCAATTTTTTTTTGTTAAATTCGTTCTGTGTCTTGATGGACTCAAAAATTACATGTATTAAAGTACACAGAGAGCACATTAAGCGCCTTTTTTTATACTTATAGTCTAAGAATGTTCACATTTCACATTAATTTTACAAGCTAGAATCACGAACAAAAGAATTATGTTTATAAAACAAGAATCATAGAATTTAAAGGTCTAGAACTAATCAACTTCAAATTATATATGGTCTTTTACTGAAATATAATCAAGTTTATTGCATGCAATCACTTACAGATATAATGTTAGATCATAATCAAACATTCGAATTATTGCCCTACCTCAATCGTTATATGCCTAAAAAGATAATGAGAATATACTTTTAGATGTTGGTAACAACAAATTACACGACTCTTTCTAATAGGGTATATCCTGGTAGTGAGTAATAGTTCGTCATTAGGGCATGCTAAATCTTGAGTATATTAAATAAAAAAATACATTCAATGAGTTCCTCCTTTAAACTAGACTTGTAAAAAATCTCAATATTGACTTATAAGAAAATACAACAAATTTCAGAAAAAAACAGGTGTAAAGGATAGAATTGTAATTTTTTATTTTTACTCGTTGCAAATAATTAAGATATACACTTGTAACGAGATTAGAGGAACATGATATATAAGGTTGAGATATGAGGAATACGCTTTGGGAATTAATTAATTAATAGAGTGTATAGTAGATTTCACTCACTGATAATTGTGATGCATTAAATAAACAGAAAATTTTCAGAGTTAATAGATTATTTAATGATTATTAAACCTTTAAGCTAAAATCATAGTTTTAACACAAGATTCTAATTGATATTAACAAATTGTTTTATTAACTCCTTGTAAACGGCAAAATTACATTAAGGAGTTGGCTGATTATAGAAGTTCTAGAAATAAGACTCTTAAACCAACATAGACATCTCAGAATATAATAATTCTTGCTCCTTAGAAATCAAAGTTGTTTTCCTTAACACAAAAATAATTACTGGGGCTACGACGTGTGAATGGTTTTCGTTGAAATCAATGTAAAGTACCGAGTTAAAGCCTATTTTACTCAAAATTTTAAAAATGTACAGCAGTACACACCTTATACATAAATCTTTTTACCTTAATATCATAGCTTTGCTTCAAAAGATCTTTTTTAACATGTGTAAAAGAAAAGTCTTTCAAAATAAAGAAAAAAGATCATTTTATGGCATTAAAATGTATCATTAGTCATCGCAAGATAGAAGATAAGCCCTTTTTCAAATCTTCTACATGTATCCAGTTCATAATCATATAACTTATTGCGAAATCAAAGTTTATCATTTCTTCTTATTCGTTAAAGTAAATCTTCATTTTTTATTTTACGATTCCGCACGAAGGCTTTAAGCTTCTTATTTTCTGAAATACTTAAAAATCAACCTCGATCCTACCCTACGTCGACTCAAACTGGCTTCAAGTGACTGGCACTGGTTAGACATACATTTGTAAGAGCATGTAAATTCGAGCAGACAGTTAAAGGCTCTGAGTCTGTCCAAGGCGTGATATTATGGGTCAAGTATATTCTGCATTGTATATGATATAAATGGATATATTAATTTCGTGATGTGTTTGAAACAACAAGAATTAAAGTTTGTAAAGAGTAGACTATTTAATGCTACCTTCAACTTACTGATTAAAATATGCAGTCACTCTTTATCAATAAGAAGTCGCTTTATGACTATGTTGAATAAATTGAACAAACTTAAACCATGTTTTGGTGAGAATGAAATGTTGTTATACAATTAGTAGCTTTGACCTTTAATCTTATACAAAATAAGATTAAAAGGGAACTCTTTAATATACAATCCCTCCCCTTATTCACGGGTATTAGATTTAGCAAAACATATGTGGTGTGATTGGATATATATACGTTTTTGGAGTTTTCGTCATGCTATAATAAAGGGTCATTTCCTTTTTGATTAGGAAGACGACACCCTACAAGTGTCAGTTCAAATACGTATCTCTTTGTTTACTCGGATAAGTCTAAGCATTTGAAAAGTTAGAATCAACCAAACTGGTCATTCAATAACATATAGTACATCATTAATACATGCTAGTTTAAATTTAATCTAGTGGGCGAGAAAACGAAAGAACTACTTTTTTCAATTGTTCTGATCTTCAACGCCATTCTTTGAAACATCAATAGAGAGCGTTAAAAACAGGTTCAAAGGTCAAAAAGATACATTGATACCTACCTTGGAAACACTAAACCATCGCATTGGTATTAGAAACCTATATTGGTATTAGATACAGACAGCATAAGATCAAATATTGTGGTGCTAAAGTAAATGGCTATATAAGTATTTGATAGGCCGGTATAACCTATTTTGCTTATTCACTTGTATGAACAAGTAAACTGAAAAAATCTATGCGGATATGTTTTACAGCAATATGTTGATGCGAATTTTTGTATAATTTATTTTTACAAAAGTTAACCACAAAACAAGCGAGAAATAAAGTTTCTCCACTAAATGATTATCCCTCTATAACCCGTGTTATATGTATAACAACGTCGAATAATAAATTGATGCGAACAAGGACTACTTAACATCAGCATGAGTCAAAATAAGCTTATAGGTTGTGCAAAAAACGTGGCTCATTGGTTACTTCTATACACCTTGTTAAATAAATAGTAAGAGCAGGCAACAGATTTCTCGATCGTTAGAAGCTCGCGCTAAGAGAGACAAGTTAATCTATACACCATTCTATTCAAAATACCAGAAAGCTGCTATCATTGAACTTCTTATTGCCAATAACTTATTACATTCGATAAACTGTTTGTGCGTATGGGAATGTGTTGAAGCGTAAGCAGTATGAATCGTTTGTAAAATTCTAAAGGCTTTCAGTCGTTTCAAGAGTGGCAGGTAGCTAGGAATTTTATTTGCCAATATCAAACTAAAGTCATCGTTTCACCATTTCTTTAAACAAAGTCAGTCGTTCATAAAAATTAAGTCACCTGCGTCGACATTATATTATTGTAACAAACAACATTTCTTACTATATTGGTGTCTAGAGTTTTCTTCCTGTTCATTTCATTTCAGCTTGTTCTGTGTAGGAAGAGATAGCTAATTATCTCATTCCTACATTATTATTACACAAATATAAGGTGACATATGGGAATAAAGAAGGAGTTTTTGGGGTTGAAAATTTTTACTTTAAGGGTAAACAAATAAATTTCCTGAAAAAAAAAACAAGGATCGTGTTTTAAGAGATAATTAAATGAACGAGTAGAAGTAATTCGAATAAATGAGTGGCTTTTATGACTCTATAAAAAAAAGAAGATCATAGTTTTGCTACTACTTATATACAAGAAGATTTTTAGTTTTAGATGCGTCAAACTTAACGACGGGTAAAACTTTCATTACAACTTTCTTTTAGAGCTCTCAATTCAAACCTACCAGACTATAGGTGTGTAAAACAATTATTGTCACCTATTTATGAGGAAGATATCTTTGTAGAGAGACTATAGTCGGCGATAAAATTTAGAGATTCGATGGTAGGAATCCGTTTTAATCTAGAATTCTAAATCAAGTTAGAGCAACAGAAGATTCATTTACAGCAGCTTACAATTCAATCGGAGAGAAACGATGCAAAAAGCATTTATACACTCCTCTGATATTCTGCTATTTACTTCGAATAAGATAATTACATAGCTACGGAAAGTAAATTAAAGATAAGGAAACTAATGTCAGAAAATATTTAATCTATATTTCGTTAAGGTTAATCTAACATGATTAACAAGCTTTATAGCACAATTTCTTAAGGTTAGAATCGTCAAAGATTCTGATATCTACGGTCAGTTTGCAGTCCTCTTAATCAGGTCTAAAAGATAATGGACTGTCATGAATAAACCATGTCTAGTTAAAAAACACACTCTAGATCCATATAAAAGCAAATTAGTCAAAAAATGCACTTGATAATATATACAATTTGACTGTGAAGCTCTTAATAATGTTATGATCACGGATAAATCTTATCCCTTTTACGAGTACCTAGCGATTCTATACGACCTTAATCTAGTTTCAGATGACCAATCTCATTTTAAATTCTACCTACTCTAACCTACTTTTAAACTTTAGTTATGTATCTAAAATGGTTTGGGCTACTTCCTGGAAAAGACGTTTAAATTAAACGAGCTATTGACTTAATATCCGGTTAATTTAAAAAAGATCATTTGGCTTTTTAGTCAATAGCATTAGGCTTCTCAGATGGTTCAACAAGTGTAAGGCTTTTTACAACACAATACTTAAAAAAGCTTATTCTTATCACATGGTTCAGTTTAAAACAGTTTTAATTAACAAATACCTACTTGATTTAAGATTTACTTACATAATCAATTTTCCCCGAGGGATTTTAACTCTTTACAGTGCAGGGAATGATTAATTTTAAAGAGTAAGCGAAAGATGAGAGTAGGGAAACATATTAGTTCTTAATTTAGATTAGTATATAATAAATAAATGTAACATTAACCCCAAATTATTCAAGTTATTCAAATAAATTGAACTATTGTGCCTTGAGATGAAAGAATTATCATCACTTCACCTTGCCCTTATCGGCGTGTGTGAGTCTCCCGAACTTAAAAAATATAACTTTAGAGCCACAGTTTAACAAGAAAACATGTAGAATAAAAGAATTACATGAACAAAACCTTTAGTCATTATATAGAACTGATTTGTCCAGACTTCTTTTATCTTTTGATAAATTTATATTTGTAAGGCTGTTTTATTATCATAGTATATCCATAAATACAACGTTTTAGATACATCAAACTAGTTTGACGGTTACTTGCTTCTCTACCATTGTATCATATGTATTCTCTACAAAGTTCAATAAGTACCCTGTTCTTAGACTTCTTTGACTATTTTAACCGAAAGACTGATGCCCTCTAGAATGGGATTTTAAGGCTCTGAAAAGACACTTATCAGGCATATTATTTCACGCGTTACGGTAAACATTAAATACACAATAGTAAATATGTATGACGTGTTGTTATCTTCAAATTAAAGACAGACACCGTGTACAAACAAGAATTGTAGGGTTATGTATTATTTATCTTTTATAGAAATTAGCAACAACTAAACATTTATTCAATATGGGCAACAAAAATAAAGAATTATGTAGAATAACTCTTCTTTTCAAACAAGGCAGCAAGAGAGAGCAAGTCTCAAATGGTTAAATGTTAATTCGACGTAACACATGGTAGGTGTAATTAGAAAGTGAAGAGGTCATGTTTTTAATCATTTAGATATGTTGTTAATCACTGCTTTTGTTAGTTCAATAAGGGACTTAGACGCTCTAACAATAAATAATTTGGTTACAAATAGACATGTTCACCTTTTAACAGTGTTCTTAGTTTAGATTATTCCTATTTGATGGAATAATGAATACGAAGGAGTAGATC
>UCOJ01002490.1:0-11366 GCA_900474305.1 Cecidostiba fungosa
GCTTTGTTGTTGCCTAGGTAATTTATATCTCCATATGTCATCCTGTATTTATTTATTTGTTGTATCTTCTAACCAGGTGCATCTGCAGCTTTCATCTCTCCAGTCTTTATATTATTTTGTTCTTCCGTTTCATCCATTTTGTGATCTGTAGGTTCGTCTTGTTTTTCTCAGTTTCTGTCATCCATATATAAATTATTTCATTAGTTATATTTTCGATTTTTACATTTATTTTAGTGTACAAGGTTGTCATTTTATTGTAATTATAGTTGGAGATGCGGCGATGATTTCTGTTGTTGTGTGATTTACACTTCCCAGCAGCACAAATACAAGTTCTTAGGTCTAGTATTATGTTATTTGTCTTGCCCATGTCCGTTTTTCCCTCAATTTTAGCATTGTAAATTTCATTTAGTGTTAGATTACCTAACTGCAGAAGGTCGAGAATTTGTGATTTCGTGCTAACATTCCTTTATTAAAGTTATTAAAATTAAGAGCTTCGTTTATCGTTGAAATCGCGCAAAAGACGATTAAAGTGCTATGCAGAGGTTAAGATGTACACGTGTGAGATGTAATCTCAGGTGAGAAACTCACGTGAGAATCTCACCTGAGATTCTCAACTAAGGGTATATACAGTTGAAATTTGATGTACAATTCCATGTTATAAAGGTTAACATATTTTTGTAACGTTGAATAAAATGACTACAAGCAGAATATCTATTTTGTTCTTAAAAAGGGAGGAGGGGAGATGACATAGTTTTTGGTGTCTAGGTGAATATATTCTATTCGGAGACGGCGTCAAGGTGAAAATAGTGGCTGCTGACGATTTCCAGCAGATGTGCTCCGTAGTTTTTGATATTTAGGTGTGAATACTAAACTGGGACGACGTCTTAGTAGATAGGGTGGCCGATCGCGAGGCCCAGGTCATTCGACAACGGCATTTAGGTGTGCAAGGGGCTGATAACGAAGTCTGGGTAATATGCTCCTAATCTTTTGGTTTTTATTTGTAAATACTATATTAAGACAATGTCTTGGTATAGAGGTAAGACAATGACTAGGCCTAAATGGTGCGCTTCGCAGTTTGCTGTGTCTAGGTGTAAATACTATTCGGAGAAGGTATAAGCTCTATTATGAATATTTTTTTCATTTGAATAGGATAATTCATTGGTTTACTTTCGAGTTAATAAAGTAATAATGTAATATGTATAGAAGTTAGCTTTTCAAATTATTTTCAATGCTCTTAAAAATTCATGAAATCTCTAAAAATTAACCTTTCACAAAAAGTAAAATGTTGGCAAGTATAAGTGAGTTTCAATAGTTTTTAAAAATAATTGTTAATATTAGTAATTGAAAAAATTATTTGATCTAGCAACAAACGGTGGCCAAAGAAAGTAGTGACATCAATTTTTTACATGTCAACTATCTTTTGTCATATATTTTCGAATTTTTGTTTAATATAATTTATAATTTTTTTTTTCTGAACGCCATTGTTAATTTACTGGCGATATTCTAAACTACTATGAATATACTTGGCGGACCCATCGGTTTATAGTTTCACGGTGAGCTATAAAAAAAATTGTATTTTAAATGAATTTTACAACGCATAACTCTAGTATTTTATTCTGTACCATTAATGATTTTGAAGATCATTATCGATTTTGTATATGCTGGTACATTTGAAAAAGAAACATAACTAGCAGCAATTCGTTATATTTTATTATACATAAAACTTCGCGCGATTTTATTTTTCTCAAATTATATTTTTGAGGTAGATAGGAGTTTATATATTTCAGTATATACAGCATATGTACGTAGAGATTGCAGCAAAAAGGAAAACAATTCCAGACGTGTACCAGGATCTATAAACCGACGGGTCCGTCAAGTATATTCATAGTAGTTTAAAATATCGCCAGTAAATTAACAATGATGTTAAGAAAAAAATAAAATTATAAATTATATTAAGCAAAAATTCGAAAATATATGACAAAAAATAGTTGACATGTAAAAAATTGATTTCACTACTTTCTTTGGCCACTGTTTGTTGCTAGATGAAATAATTTTTTCAATGATGATCAACAAGATATATCTAATTTAATGAACAACTAGTTTTGAGAAAATTATGCATCCTACTGACGCACAAATTAAAATGCCTAGTGTGAATCAGAAAACCTTATTTTTGAAACCAATGGACTTTGTTGAAATCGGAAAAATCATTGCCAACATGAAGCTTAAGGGAGGTGGCGTTGATATGATCAACACCAAAACCTTGGAAGCGCGGCAATGTATAGAGTACATCTATTAAGTTATATATTTAACATGTGTATTGAACAAGCTATATGGCCAGAGGCGCTAAAGATGGCTGATATTATTCCAATTCACAAATCAGGTAGCAAAAATATGGTATCCAACTACAGACCAATTTCTCTTATCTCTAACATTGCCAACATTTTCGAAAAGATTGTTCACAGTAGAATTCTTGATTTCATAACTGAACATAAAATAATATCGAGACAACAGTATGGCTTCATGAGGGGTAAGGGCACTACAGATGCATTACAGCATATAGTAAATATTTGGTATACAAGACTAAATAAGAGCAAGCCTGCGTTAGTTACATTTTTAGGCACGACCGCGGTACGCAAAGTGCCTTATATTTTCGTCAGCGTAAAATGTGTGAGATGGGATATCTCACGCAATTTTCAAGCAATCAGGCTGAAAATTTATGAGAAGACTCCTCTCACACAAACTGAAAAACTATTTTTTTTTATCCCGATCGTCTATTTCATTTTAAAATGCGAGCACAATTTGTTCGATTTTATGGGTTTTTACATGTATTTACAATAAAAATTTTGTTGTGATGCAATTATCTCTGAAAGACTTTAGTCAATCAGGCTCAAATTTTTTTTGGGAACTCCTCTTATGATAGTATGGTGACGGTCCTATTTTGAGCCCGATCCCAAATATATATGCAGAATGCGGGCACTTTCAAAAATCGCTAAAAACGGTTTTTTGGCTGTATCTCAAATTCTAAGCATTCTACAAAAAAAAGTTAAATGGAAAAGTTGTAGATCTTTAAAAAATACAACTTTTTCCTGTTGACACCTAAACGCGAAAATGCTTTCGATTCGAGTTAACAGCCCAAAATCGTTTTTTTATAGTAATAAATCAGCTATTTACAATAAAACTTTGCGGCTATGCATTTTATATTAAAACGTTAAATGTAAAAGTTGTAGATATTTTGAAAACACAACTTTTTACCGTGACAAACATTTTTTCAAAATACTTTTAGATAAACAACAACCCTAAAAGCGATTTTTGATCATTAATTTAATAACAACTTCGGTGCAACATGCCCCATCTAACCCGAAAATTTTTAGGAAATTTCCCATGATTTTTTACAAGCTTAGACTTATATTTTGGCCTTTATCTCGTACATAAATACAAGATTAAGCCACTTATTTAATAAAATTGCGTAATCTAAAAAACACGTAATCGCCAAGTACAAGGAACAGTGAAGTCGATCCAAGTAAATTGACATTAAACAACGATACACGCTATGCAAATTATATATTCTGAGATGAATCAGTACAATTCACTTCCGAAGTTGAAGTGTATTATACTGAACTAGAAAAACCTAAACTCAATAATAAGAAAATTAACTTAGATTGAAGAAAAGCTCTAAGCAGCTTACTACATCCCTCAAAACAATGTTGAATTCCCTATCTCACGTATTAAAAAGTTAAGGACTATTCGATGACCTGCGATGAGCTGACGGAATCCTGACTTTACTGGGAGTCTACAGACCCCACTCTATCTGTGCTAGAAGGTCTGGCAGTTGTGCTTAGAGGTGTACTTGTAGATACGGTAGTGTGTATAATGCTACCGTTCATAGCAATATTACTTGCTGGTATTGGAATCACTGGTGGCGTTATAGTAGGTGCAATTCCTGTACCATGCTATTACCTGAAATAAAAAAAATTACTATTAGAAATCATTTAATTAAAATTTAAAAAAATCATTCATTGATGTGACTGTTCTTAGTATTTATAACAAGTAATCCTTCCTTTATTATGTTACTGTGAACCTTCTAGCTCATTGCCAAGAACCGTGTACCCTTTAAAAATCTACAATCAAAGAGCAATCATTAGTTTATAATGTACTCTATTTATACGAAATTTTAACATATTATGTAAAAGCAACAATCCCTCACCTGCAGGACTTCATTATTAAACTTTTGCAACCTCTTTCGTGTCATCAACTAAAAAAGCCTCATCAGCTTCCTTCTTCAGTGCAACCTTGAGAATAGAAAGTAAAGTACAGTTTAGAATTTGATTAAGTCCCAAAGAAACACACGAATGATAAAGCACTCAAAAACATTTGAGAGCAGTGCGATATTTTATCATATATTTACCTCCTCTTTGCTAACCTCGTCAAAGTTCTCCACCAGGTCAGGCACTTCATCATCCTCCTCAAGGGCAGCCTTACTGACTCCTAACGGCCACACTGCTAGCCAATCGTTTCAGCAGGATCAAATCTTCAGGGCCAAGGTGACTCTGAATACCAGGAAGCATGTGATTTGTTTATTTTTGCCATGGCCAGTGATGGTGTATTGTATTCGTCGACAGACTGGCTTGTGCTTTGGGGTTGTTGAAGTGGATGACAGTTCCATCATCCTTGATCATGTTCACCTCCTTGATGCCGGGAATAGTGTTCACTGACAGCTTCTTCAGACAGCTCTGGAGCTTCTTATCATCTGTGGCGTTGGTAGTGTGCACAACCTTGGAAACATCAAAAAGTTAAATTATAGCTAATGCGAGTGAAAAAGTCAACGACGACAATACAATGAGTTAGATTTACAGTGACAATGATTCTCAGTAAGTCATTATATACTTTAAGTATATATACTATGTTTATGTATTATTTCTCCAGAGAAAAGTAGTTTGGTTCTGAAGTACATTTCTAAGCTTTGAACGAAATGTAACTTGACTTCACAATTCAAACACAAAATCTTGTGACACAAATTGGAAAATCGCTTGATTCCGATTACAGCCCATTGTTATCGTCACCGATGAAAATAACAAATATGCGTCAATCCAGAAGCGAAGACAAGGAAAGTATAAAAACCGAACTTAAGTGTGAAAAAGCTCACACACGTGCTCACAACGAAAATAACACTGTCGACGAGCGACTCGATCTGTAAATCTCTGGCACGACGTTATTCTATCTACCGTCATACACACGTAATAACAAACTTTTAATTCTTCTTTTCTCATTAAATCTCTTCACATACGTCAACTGTAAAAACGACCACAACACTCCCTAGAAATTTTTAAACACGAAAAAGCGACATCTTACGACTAGCGCAACAAACAACTCAAGATAACCGCTTATTCAAAATATACGTTAATACGTTCGAAAAAATATCAGAAATCTCAACAGCAAAAATAGTAATTCATTATTAATTACCGCAATAATACTCAAAATAGTGTCACTAATAATGGATCAATCAGAGGTATTTTCCTTTTAAAAATTTTAATTAATTATTATCATGACAAAAAATTTTTAAAAATGAAAAATTAAAAAAAAACTTTCATATACTTTCAAAGGAAACAATACGCAAAATCAAGGACATTACAACACTACAAAACATGATAATAACCCAACAAAAACAAATAAAAAATTACAAAGAAGAACTCGAAGTGACAAATAAAAAATATATAAAGTTACTAGAAGAAAAAATAAATCGTCTAGAACAAAAGTCATGCTATGACAATTCAAGACAAACAACAGGTAATAACGTCTCACAATGAATTTATTTTAATTTTTATTATCACTACTTATTATATACTAAAAAGTAACAAAACTCTAATCGCTCTCTCATAAATCAATACAGATAATGATAATCAAGCTTCAACGTCAAAGCAAACACCTCCAGTAATTAAAAAAATTAATAAACCAAATGGTAAAATATTAACATTATATAATATTATAACAAAAAAAAATTAATTATCATTAAAAACAAATTGATCAAATAATGAAATCTTTAAATAATTATAGATTTCAACATTCGCCAACAAGATCCACCAAACATTCAACGATGGCTTAAGCAAAACAAGAAGTAATACCTCTACTAAATTTTCTCATGTATTTTTTAAAAGAATTATAAAATTATTATTAATTTTAATACATACCTTACGAAAAGAATGTTAATTTTCATTCTTTCTACATCATACTCCTTATCCTTAACTTTTCATATCCATAGACAAACCACAAGAATCAAAAAAAGATCTTGACGAGCTGAAGAAGGAATTAGCTACGAGTTCTGAAATTATAACAAAAACAAATCAAAGATGCATGGAAGTGAAAGCTGTATTAGCAACCAAAGAAAAAGAATTGCAAACACTCAATGAAAACTTGAGTTCAGAAAAAGAAAATAATAACGCAATAGCACAGCAAATATAGGTGTTAAAAGCAAGACAAACATACCATCCTGGTCACAACTCAAGTCTTTCCTTGATTGGAGCGGAGGCTCTTTAACAGAGACCAGCATAATCTTAACCATTCTACCATCTTTGCTCAAGACAAATACATCGGTTAACTCATCTGAATTGAAATCACCAAATGTAGCTGGCATTCTATCCAGCTCTATTCCAAAAACAGCATTGATGATGTCACTACCCAAGCTCAATGCCACAAGGGCATTCAACAAAACGAAAAGGAGCTTCATAATTGTACTTTCTTATTATCTATAAACAAGATTTTATCTATGAGACAATATAACAACAAGTATAGATTTTAATAAGCTTAGATTAGACAACAATAGTGACTTACCTTACGAATGATTTCATGCTATCAATTGTCCTAGACATCCAACTTATTTATCATGTCCGCCTGCCAAACTTCATAAGAAATAACGTAGAAGCATCCAACACATCTTGAGAATACTCAAAACTTTCGTTTTCACCTTGATAAAAAAAAGAAAAAATGAGCACAAAATTTTACTAAATAATCATATGTTTTACATTTTGAACAATCAACATACCATTCAATGTACTTGCATGGAGCTCCTTGAGAGTTTGTGGCAATTTTAAAACAGTAAATCCATCCCAATGTGATTCTTTTAGGGAGCCTGTTACATCATGTAAACACATCATACATGCACGAATAACTTCACAATACAATCTTGAATTAGAATAGTTTTTAAGTCTTTGAATCATGTGTAATCGACTTATGTAAATTGAAGTTTCAGTGCACAGATTAACTAAATTATATACTGCTAACAATAATTGTAAACAATACGTAATAAGTTCAGCATCAACTTTTACAAACTTTGATTTCTATTTCTAAATTACAAAGTTTTTTTAGAGAGTTTTCTATCGGTATTGAGCATTTTATATTGCTCTTTTGTCGCTCTTTTTCAATTTCCTGACACTTCTTGACAATATAAATGTATAAGTCTGTAAAATAAAATATAAGTTTGTATTATAAAAATATATTTTAGATTTATGATAATGATAAAAATTATTCATAAATTAGAACTAGTAAACGTTTCTTACCTTTATTATCATGTTTGGCTGAATAAAGCATTGCACAAATAAAATCTGATGCTAGGCATTCTTTTAAAAGACATGCTACCTTGTCCATTAGCACAGGCGGATAAAAAGACAAGGGAGGTACCTGAGGTACTTTGGTCAATGCATAATAGTAGCATTGTAATAACCAATGCACAATGGAAATACAGGCTGATGCCAAAAGGTCCTCTTCTGATTTTCCTCGACAAGTTATTCCAACATGGATCATTACTAAGAATTCCAACAAACTCACGATACAATGTGGCTTGTAAAAGCATCATATTTACTTATCCTTTGCAACACAACAGCATAAGATACTAACTAAAAACCAGGGTAGCTGCGTTTCCCTGCTGTCAATAATGTTTCCACTAATATTAGAGATCTTGAAAATATATATTGGAACATGTAGCATAGTAGTTCAGCTTCTTCTTCACATTACTCAGATCTTAAAAAAAAAGTTACTCCTTAATTTTTTCAGGAAAATTTAAAATCAACAAATAAAAAAATACTGACCTCCTATAAATAAATGAAAAATCCTCCTAACTTTTCTAAAAAATTCCCACAAGTTCACAGAATATATTCACGTCGGGTCGCGGATGTTTTTATTCTGTTACAATTTCTCTAATTAATCCCTATTGAATGGTCATTGTCATTTCCACAAAGCAAACGATATCGCACAATCTCTAAAAATTGAATCATTGACCGACTCAGACACACCGACCGCGAACAGGCATCGATCATTGAAATTGAATGATCGGTCAGATCGGTGCATGTTCACGCCGTCGGCAACCGTCGGTATAGTAGTACCAACACTCACCACTCATGGCGCTGTTGTATACGATTCAAAGTTTAACGACTTATTTAAAAAAAAATTCGAACTATTCAAAACTTTTAAGAAAAGTACTTACTACAAAAAACGTTTTTTTAACCGTCATAAAGTGAATAAATACCAATACTTGGAGAATCGATTCACACGTATCTTTTCATTATTACTACTAAATATCTTTGATATAAAATGGATAAAACAAAAGAAAGCGATTCCTTATCAGAGGTAAGTATTTATAAAATTTTTATAATAATTGTAGAAATAGTACATTAAGCAACAAGGGTCGAGAGTAGCAGATTTTTCCCGCTGGTGGGTTTACTGCCCCAAGAAGAATATTTTTCACGAGGGTGCGTTTACTGCCCGAGCGAAGCGAAATAATGAAATTAGCGAGTACTTTTGCCCGCTAATTTGCCCTGCAAACAGGTTTACGGGAAAAATACGCTACTTTTGCCCCGATTTTCAGGCGCAAAAAATGGCTATTTCGGTCGGGTGTAGAATAAATTACATTTTAAGACACGACCACATTACAAAAATACTTTATATTTTCAGGAAATGATACTCAAACTTGATTTAAACAACAAAGACGAAATCAAAAAACTAATTATTCAAAAAGATAATCAAATCAATGATTTAAAATTAGAATTGGATAAAGCAAACAAAAAGCTAGATTCCTTACGATCAATGATACACCATCATAATCAAGCAATACTACGAATACACTCAAGTAATAATAAAAACTTTTAACTGCAAGTATAACTTTAAAATATAATTAATAATAACATAAAATAATTGTAGATCACAATCAAACATTAGCTTCAAAACTAACATTACCATCGTCCAATCAAGTATTTAATGAAACCATCTCTAATTCAATTCCACCTAAGTATTTTAAACTTTTCCCTTAATGATAAATAAATAATTTAAATCTAACGTCATTATTAATTTTTAGCTTTGAACTTCAATAATCAAAGTCAAATACCAGATAGCATTAAACGATGGAACAACTCAAAAAGGAAATGGATTCCTAAACACAAAGAGAGAAGATTCACAGAGAATCTATTAAGTGATCATTTTAATTTTCTTAAAGTAACAAAAAATCAGATTTTCAATAACAATCAAAATTTTCAACCAAAGAAAAACTTTCACTACCAAAACAATAGATACAATCCATACCACAATACATTTACCCCAACAGTACAACAACAACAACAACAACAACAACCACAATTCAGCAATACTCCACTGTACACCAATACTTCAAATTATTATCCCATGAACGCACCTCTCCCTAATTTTCATCACGTAAATTTCCCCCCTCTTAATTTTAATATCGCAAACATCCCACCTGTCATCAATCCTACAAACAACGTTTTCAATAATCCAAATCCTATGAACATTCTTCATTCTCATTTTCCTATCATATCCCAGCCAAACAATAATGCACATATTTCAGAAAAAACCTCAACTTCAAATCAAGCAAGTAAATTTACATTTCCCAATTTTAATACGTCGAATCAACCAAGTGAACTTATAATTTCTAATCAAAATGAAACCGTTACTAAATAATCATTTTTTCACATATCCAATTAAATAAATAATTATAATGTTAATTAAATACCAATTATTTCAATAAAATATAATTAAATTAATAAATGCATTTATTATTTCCATTACCCTACTTAATTTACACACATATCGTTAAAACTTACTAGAATTTATAAAATACCTTCTGAAAATTGACTTCATCACCTTCCAATACACATAATACTAATGCACGATTCACTGCTTTATTGTAAGAATCAATAACAAATCTCACATGCTTTCTATTATAAAATATTAACGTCATTCTGCACTGAAACTAAAATGAAGTACTGTAAGCTCTTAACTTCTTAAAGAGCGGATATAAACTTTTGAAAACTAGCACCACACTAATCCAGACACTGTAGTACTTTCAAATCACCAGATATCATATAATAATAAACCAGAGACCTCGAAAGCCAACCTTCAACCATTGAATTTAATAACAACAAAATTACACATTTTGGCTACATTTAACCTGAAAAAATCTATTTTCATTTTGGTGCTTTTTTTTTTTGAAATATAGCTGCTATTTAAATATATGTTAACAATAGAGATTGCATGAATGAATCCGTATCAAGAAACGAATTAACTATTTTATTTGATGCGATGTCTTCACTGATCCCTTCCTAATTTCAACAAGTAAACCGTATGTACACATAAACTGAATGATTGGTCTGAACTATAACTGACACATCACTTCACTATTCTAGGAAAACTGCCTTACGATGTCCAACACAATCTTGATCCTATCTCCAACCATCTCTTTCAATAATTCAAGCAGTTCAGCCAACATCATTTATGGCATAACCAGATACTAAATACTGACCATCTGAACTCCACAACCATCTTCCAATATGAGTAATACCACCACATTCTTCAAAACACTTGATTATATTAAATTCTTCTCCCAAATCTGTTGTTCTCCATTTTCTCATAGTCTTATCGTCTGACTGTGAGACTAAGTACTTTCCTACAAGATCCCATGTCACTCCTTTTACTAATCTAGTACATCCTTTCAGAACTGCTATCACCTGTTTAAATCCCATCCAATCACTGTATTATCCACTGATACAATAGTATAAGAAATCTAAAGAATATTTAAAATCGCATCTTTCTTATGAAAATAATGTTTTATTTAAAAGAAAAATAGTATAAAGAAAGAAGACAAATTTATCACATTTCTCTGCAATATATGTATAGGTCTATATATTTTTAAAGCCTGTTTGGCTCTTATAAAAATCACAATTTGCTTGTTTAATATTCGTAGAATCATATTAGTTTACCTTGTACCGTGATAAAAGGTCTACCATCCTCATTATATTCCAGCTAAAATTATAAATGCATGTATATAATTTTGCACTCAACTAGCTTTTATTAAATATCAATCAATCTAT
>UCOJ01002491.1:0-11437 GCA_900474305.1 Cecidostiba fungosa
TATATATATATATATATATTTTTTTTTTGTTTTTCAAGAATCATCTACAT
This sequence comes from Cecidostiba fungosa, assembly GCA_900474305.1. Lineage (NCBI taxonomy): Eukaryota > Metazoa > Arthropoda > Insecta > Hymenoptera > Pteromalidae > Cecidostiba > Cecidostiba fungosa. The sequence goes on from UCOJ01002491.1 coordinate 51, forward strand.
CACAAGGCTAGGCAAATGAAGAATGCAGAAAAAACAAATACATATCAATATCATGAGGATCGAATTTCTTAAAGTACTGAGCACAGGTAATGAATAAACTCAATCAAGTATAAATTACAAGGGATCTACTCAATTATTACTTAAAAGTAAAGGATGTAGTTAAGAGGATCAAAAACCAGTATTTGACTTCAATATTGATGTTGGAATTTTAAAAATCTTATGATGTTTTTGAGGTCTAAAGTACTTTTTTGTTGTGACCAAAATAATAGAAAAACTAAAAGCATGTATAGATGTTATTTAAATGTACCGAAAAATATGAGATTAATATTCATTAAACTATTTGATACTAAAGTATTTTGTTCTTGGGTAAATCAAGTATGTCATTAGATCGTTACATTAACGAATTTTATAGTGGACTTTTATTACTAAAAGATCTACTCAACAAAGTATGAGACATTTTCTAGAGAATATTGTTATGACCAGCATCTAACAGCAGTTAGATTGTCACATGAGATATTTTCTATAGAATACTGTTATGAACAACATGTAACAGCAGTGTATGATTATTGATTAAAAATATGCAGTTTTATAAGAGAAAAAAAAAGAGAAAATAAAACAAAAATTTAGCACCGTGGCTACATACGCTAATGAACTGGACTCTGCTGAGGCAAAAGAGACTATCAACTTTGAATATGATGAACATGAATGGGATGTCGGGATTGGAAATCTTATTATCAATTTAGATGCTGACATTGAAAAGACACGGAACGAAAAATTAAATTCTGAATACGGTATGGCCTCTACGCCTTCTACATTGACTTCAAAGCAAATCCAGAATGTTGAAAATCTCACATGTACACTTAATAAAAATGTACCTCCTTCAGAAAACATTAAATTATCTTCCATCGTATCAACCTCTTCTATTATTCTACCTGCAGTAAGTTGTAATGTTATAACACACAGTTATAATTCAGTAAATATTGTAAGTACAGCTAATAATAGTACTAAAGTTACAACAAGTATAAGTAGAACTAATTCAAACACCAATATTTCTGAAAACAATATACAAAAAAAAATGACTATTGAACATTTAGCTACTGTGGATAAAGGCCTTAAAATGAAAATAAAACGTACCAAATCTGGAACTAAATTTAGTGAAGCTAAACATGTAATTGTAAAATCTAATGAAGTGGACAAATCTACACTAATTAAAGATGGCCCTACATCTTTAGATTCTTCATCACTCGTGGTGACATCATCTGGTACAAACAATATAATGGAAATCCAGTCTTCTCTGTCACAACATCAAATAAAATCTTCTCATTCGATTTCAACCGAGTCAAATGCGCCGCCAGTTAATATAGTTAAAAAAAACATATGTACCCGTCGTGAAAAAAGTCGAGATAAATATGAAAAATTACAAAATATTCATGTGTTGCAAGATATAGCATTCGAAGTCAATGGATCCGAAAATCAAATTAGTCTAAGTCATTCGCCTATAAAAACAATAGCAGAATCATGTAGTTCAAATACTATGTCATCATCAAACACATCATTATATCCAATTAATTCTCCTTCTGTAAATAATTATCAGTCGATTCACAATTCACTTGAAAATTCGTCATCTAATATAAATGATTCTTCATCCGTGTCAAATACTACTAATAGTATTGATATACAATGTAATACTTTAACAAGTACTAATTTAGGTTCACAAAAAATCCATGAATCGGCATTTAGCTTGAGTTCGACTATTTTTCCGTCTTGTCAAAACAAAATAGATGTACTTAATGGTTTACCACCTTATAAGACACATAATACGTCGACTAAGTCTTCAGCTGTTGACAACGAACAAAAATCTTGCCTTACTACCATTAGAGATTCTGCAGCGTTTAAGTTCGATGAAAAATCAGATTTCATAAGTGATTCACCACCTGCAAAGAAACTTAAAAGTTTTGTTGAGAAATATTCGAAGGTAAGATTTATACACTTTAATTAATAATGTGAACACAATTTATTTATTTATTTAAAACCAGAATAAAATTATGTAATTACAAAATAGAAATAGTAACTCCGCAGAGGTAAATAACATTGCCTCTTCACAGACTAGTTAATTGTTAGTACTTATAAATAAAACTTACAGAACTAAATAACTTAAAAAAATATATTTTGTATGAAATATATCATTGTTAACACTTATGTTTGTAGCAAAGCTTCACTTTTATTAATATAATCAATAATTAACTTAATACGTTAGATCTAATCTAGGTTTTTGGCTGTGGGCCCGGCTCGGTCTTGATGCATTGACCATCAAATGGTTCACGCTCAGCGGATTGCTGATTTCATGGGGGTTCTTTCCGATGGTGTTGTGGTGCGGCGAAACTTGCTAGTGCTGTTGAGTCTGTGACTGATACTCCACTAGAAACTACGATTAACACTACAATTTTGATCATGATTTTTTTAATACTATATTTATATTAGACTTGAGCTTTAAACAGGATATGTAACTTATATTTTTTACTACGTACATACAGATAGTAACAAGATATCGGTCGTCGTCAATACCTACCGTGAAAACATGCGAAACAGCCGTCCACATATTTAGTAAGGGTCAAACGTCACCCCGTATGTGAGGCAAAAAATGTTCATTCACTTCATTCTTCTTAAAAATAATTCGTATTAAAAAGTAAAAAACCGCTGAATATTCATTGGCAAATAGCTTACTCCAATCTCATTTATAGCTCCAATAAATAAAATATTGTTTCAATATAGAATATGTTTATGCATATTTTTAAATAATATAATTTAAATAAAAATTCTCGTGTACACCAGTATTCTTATTTTAAATAAAGTTAAGGTAAAAAGTGTCACGGATGATGAGGTGGAGATAGGGATGTGCAAGAAAAAAGTAGTGTATGTCAATAGCTGGTTTATTCTTGATAGGCTGGAGAGCTCTTCTCTATCGAGTTGTCGCCGGTGAGTCTGCTTGCTCCGCCGCCGCCGCGACTAGGCGAAGGCGAGCGATCGCGCGTGCAGAAGTGCATACACTGCACTTCTGCAGCGTGCGAACTGCGGGCAGCGGCGTTCCCTGCTTACGATGCATTCAGAGCATCGCCAGCAGCAGCCGGAGAGGCCACGGGAGAGCTTAGCACTTGTTCGTGACGCGGCCGAGGCCAAGCGGGAGTCGTCCTCGGCGCTCAAAAAAAAAACAGGGTCGCCCGGCGGAGCTGTGCCTGCACTGCTGCATGTAAGTGTATGCTGCGCGTCGTAGAGCGCGAAAGCAGTCGCCGCGCGAAATTTAAAAAAAACTTGATTGAGAAAGAATGTCTGAGCATCGGAAAGCGCTTCAATAAAGAATTTTATAAAATTATAATTGAATGTCCGGGATGCCAGTGTGTGTGTACGCACGAAACCAGCGGGTTGATATAATGAGCTTGTATGTGTGTGTAAGTGCATGTAAGGCGCGGGTGTTGTCGGTGGACAGCCGCCTGCTGCCTACAAAATTCAGAGAGGTAGAGCTCTTTTTACAATGAAACTTTTAATTTTAGGAGCTTACTTGTCTCCCAAGTATAGTTGTGCAGCTCTCCTCCTTGGGGATGAGTTGTTTACATAAAAATAAAATAATGTCAACAAAACCTAGGAAAGCGGTAGCGAGACAAGCTGCTTATTGACAGCTGCTACCGTTCCAATATGAATTAATTACCATGTATTTGCATATGTATAAAAACAAATAACAGCCGCTGCTGTATATGCATTATATTATGTTTACATATTAAAGAAAGGGTAAAACATAATAGGTGTATATTATTTGATAATAAAATCATACAACTAAAGCTAGAGATTATATTAAAAATACATGAATTATATAAATGTAGATCTGAAAATAAAGCAAGCAATTACAAGAATTGTAAGTGCAAGAATGCAGGCCAGCGACGTTATTCGCCGCCTGTCTTCCTCGCCTAAATACTACATCGAGCAGTTTATAAAAAAAATTGAGTAATGCAGTCGCTACAGTGTACGCAGCTGTATACGCTCCCTCGCCGCGCTTATCGGCCGGGTATCGCGGTACGCGTGAAGACTGGCGACGTTGCCGCGTCAGTTTTTGATTAGCTAGGCGACGATTGAATAAAAATTTACTATTCCGGGTTTATGTATTTAGCCGCCGCGGGTGTGTGTGTGTGTGTGGTGGGGGGGGGGGGAACTGCGTAGTGTTAGAGTGCACTTTCGCCGTCTGCTTTTAAGACGAGACGATGAACAAAAAAAAAGGCGGATTAAGACGGAGTCGTTTTATTGCGTGGGCCGGCAACTCGAGCTGAATTTCTCGTCTGCCCTTCATAAAAGTGTTCACGTGTTCGAGCATACTTCATTTATTGAATGCCCTCAATGCGGCTCGAAAATTTTTTTTTCGCAGCAGCAGTCGCACACATCGTCTCCTTGTTTATGGTAGCAAGCCGATAAGCTGCATACCATAACGCTCGGACCAGTGCTGGCTGCTACGGGAGAGGGCTCGACCGGCAGTTGTGTGTCGTCGGTTACTCAAGAAACATCTCGAGCCTCTGTATCTCTGCAAGTGGACGAAAGAATAACGTGTGCGACATGAGTGGTGAAAAGAAGTTCGTGGTTACCAAGCAGGAAGGTGGTGCGCGATTGAGTGCGCTGATATTCGCGCCTGTGCAGTCTGCGGAGCAGCACCGCCAGGAACTCTACGTTCGGCGACTCCAAGACTTGCTTGTAGACCGCCACGTGCCGGCGCCTGCCGATGGTGCGGAGCTGGAGGATGACCCGCCTGTGTCGCCGGAGCAGCGTCGACGAGACCTCTTGTTTCGCCGGGTACGCGATCTCCTGAAGCCTATCCAATAGCTCTCGCTGCAGGGTCCCAGCGGGGATCAACTTCACACGGTAAGTGAGCGCTGGAAGCCATGCCCGGCCGAGTTCGAGAAGTATTTATGCCCGAAGAACATCTTCGCGAATTCACCCTCGATCGCCCGAGCGTCCAGGTTTTGTGCTGCGGCCATTGCCGTTTGGTAAGTTTGCTTGCGGTTTCCTACTATACTTTTTTTTTACTGATATTGTTCGGAAGTTACGAAATATTAACCCTCTTGATTTGTCCCTATTTCCCTTAGCTGATCGTCATGGTATAAGTATATATCGAATAAGTGCGCGTCGTTGATTCAACCGCTCGCGAACAGATCTCGCGTTCGACATTGTTTCGTTCGCGAATTTATATTTATTTTCCTTTTTTTCAGATTGTGAAGCGCGTCGTTCGCAGCTTAGTGCACGAGACGTGGCTGTTTCGTCCGGATATTGTTTATCCGCGCAGCCGACAACTCTATTTTGCGCATGAGCAGTACCACGTGTACCACCTGCAGTGCCCAGGCGGTTTGGTGAGTAGTTTTCTTTTTCCTCATTTGAGTACTCGCTTAGCTTGAACCTTAATTAATCGTTTGCATTAATTAATTAATTAATCGTACGCATAACCGAGGCAACATTGTTTGTTCGCCGTGTAAAGTTTAATCCGAGTATTTTCGTTTGCTCATAAGAAAATGTTGTCTAAAGTTACAGCAAAGTATCCACTTACACGTGTGGAGGTGAAAAGCGTAACCCTAAACAGTGGTGTGCATGGATAGTCGATAATTTTTATTAATGAAGTATAGTTATTTATCCATAAATTATAGTGCGATTTACCTATCATTTATATAAATAGTTTATTTGCATTCAGATATAACGTTATTCATAATATAATAATATTGTTACGCAATTTGGTTAGCTTATTAAAAATGCATTTACTGATACTATGATTTTGTATCAGTTATGTTATAGATTTATTTATTTATTATTTATTTATTAATTTTCCAGTGTTACATAAATTTCATATAATACAATTATAATACAATTCATGAACATTAGTCGACTATCACATGAAGAAATTATTGTTAAATAACCTACTGTAACGCCACTAACTCTGCAGAGGAAAATAAAATTTCCTGTACGCAGAACCGGATAACTATACAACTAACTTATTCTAACTTAACTAAGTGCTGGATCAAGCATCCAGCCATACAACATTCCCTCTTCTGCCAGACAGTACAAGGTCTATCGGACTTCCATACGTACCCTGCACTATCATAGCATATTCATCCCCTCATTCATGCTTTTCGCGATAAAAGACAATTTTTTACGCGAAATTGTAGCAGATTATATAATTTTTATGTTTATAATGTAATCTAGATTTTATTTATACACTTCTTGGCTAGTTTAATGGCAATGATTCTATACTATTGTACGTAACATTCAGTTAAATTATTTTTATTGAACTTGTATGTGATTCGATGTTTTTATGCTTATATGATAGGTAGGTTAGTACTTTTCAACCCAACCTAATTGTGCCTAAGCCCTTTGCTTAGGCACTACAATATCCTATATTAATATTGTACTTGATCAATCATTCAAGCATAATATCACAATTTTTTATATATAACATTTTATATAAATCCATCTATTTAAAATTATACAATATGTAAAAAAGTCTTATACTTAGTTAATAATTCTATTAATGGTACTTTGAAACTTTTGTATTAAATTTCTTATAAATTAGTTAATGATTCAATTATTTATTTTTTATACTTTAAAGTTTATTGTATAATTTTCCATAGATACGATTATAATTACAAAATTAGATTATATTACCAAAATTATTAAAATTATTGTTTTTGTTTAAAAGATTCTATATTTTTGTAATTTTAAAAAATAATACTTTAAAATAGTTCTTGTTATTTATCACATCTACTTATGTATTAAATTTTTAAATTATCCTACACTATTACCAGTACCTCACTAGCATGGCTCTAGTCGATGTAAAGCTTTCAGTCGATGCATTTTTGTTTCTTTTGTAAATTATTCTTTCCATTGTAGTTAATCTTGCTGGGAGGTGAGTCCAGCAGCGCAGGTAACTCTGTAATGTGGAAACATCACTCTGTGTTGATTGGACGAGTCACATTTACAGTTTGACGTGAATACTATTTCATCAATGATCACAATATCTTTATGTTTAGGTTGCTGTTTCAGTGAATACATTGAGTTTGTAAATATTTGTTTACCTCTTATTCCTCTATCAAAATAAAATATAGCTTTGTTTCCGCCAAGGTAGTTGAGATCATCATATGACATTCTGTAGCTATTTTTATGCGTTATTTTCATTCCTGGTGCAGGGTCAGACTGCCTCTTTCACGCTTTTGTATTATTATCTTCTGTCATTTTGTCAATCATATCGAAAACTGATTCAATTGGTTCATATCTTAGTGTCATTTGATTTCTTGCATCTGTAATATTATTTTTTGTATCTTTTACAAAATTGGCATACTTAATTATATTTAATTTTGTACAATTACCAAATTCTTGTTTCCAAATTTCAATCAAAGCATTTATATTTTTATGCAATAGCTTATCTATTTCTTAATAAAAAAAGCTTATCTATTTCTTTATAGTTACATAACATTTTATTGTAATTGTATTTTGATATACGATTATCTTGACGATTTATGTATGAGATACAAAAGCCATTTGCACAAATGAATGTTCTTATGTCTAGCACTGTTTTAGTAAGAGAAACAACCTCATGTTGATTAGTATATGTTTGTATATTTGTTTTTCGAAAACCTTTCTTGATTTGTTGCAATAATTCCAATGCCTTTTTTGAGGTGTTATCCAAATTTTCATATACCTCTTTATAACATACCTATAGCATCCATAATTTCAACTTGTTACAGTCGACTTTATAATTTATATTTGTGTCACTCATTATTTTTCACCCAGTCTTTTAACTTGTTTTTATTTGCTTTTATTTTAATATTAAGATTCTTAAGATCATTTGGAAGCATGTTGAAAATGTTAATCGCTTTAATATAACTATACTTAGTGCTTATAGTTTTATTATATTTAGGCAGTTTTATTAATTTTCTACGCGTTTTGCTTGTAGAGTTTGAATAAATTTCTTTAAACTCTTCACAATTATAAATTAGGCATTCATATGAGAAAAGTTGTTTTAAATTCAGAGGTATTGTTTTTTGAAATGTATTTTTGTTTATAATTTTTAGTATTCTTGTTTGTATAGCTTGTAGAAGATGCATGATGTTCTGGTAAGCACCTCCCCAAGCTATTATGCCATAATTTATTAGGCTATGAAAAAAAGCATAATAAATAATCTTTAATGTATCAATGACCATGAATTTAGTTGATTTACTGAAAATGAATATAAGATATTTTGTTTTATTTATTAAGTACTCTACATGTTTATCCCATCTCATGTTTGTATCAAAATATGTACCCAAGTATTTGGTATTATTAACTCTTTTAATATATTCATTATTAATTTTAATTTCGAATTCTTTAGGTACACTATCATAGTAAATTCCAAAAGTTATATACACCGTTTTTTGTGTGTTTAATGTTAATTTATTAAGTCTAAGCCAATCTGATACATCTTCCAGGTACCCATTCATGCTTCTTTCAACTTCCTTCCAGGTATTTCCTGTAGCAACTATTGCAGTATCATCAGCATACGGTAAAATAGATTTGTCAGGCATGGATATTAACAAGTCATTTACATAAAGTATGAAGAGTAGGGGCCCAAGTATTGTTCCTTGTGGTACTCCAGTTGTGATATTTTGATATTCACTTTGGCTTGCTGCTATTCTGACAGTTTGCTTTCTATTACTGAGGTAACTTGCTATTAGCTTGTGTCCCTTTCCTCTAACACCATATGCATATAACTTATCAAGGAGAATTTTATGGTTTACCGTATCAAAAGCCTTTGCTAGATCTAGGAAAGTGATTGCAATTGGTTTACTCTGATCTAAATTTTCATATATTATTTTAGTAATTGTGCTTAGTGCATTTTTGGTACCGCAATTTTTTATAAAACCAAATTGTTTCTTACTTAATAATTTACAGCTGTCTATAAAGTTTGTAATTCTGTTGTGAATAATTTTTTCAAAAATCTTTGCAATGTTAGAAATGAGTGATATTGGCCTATAATTACTCATTTCATCTTTTTTCCCTGCTTTATAAATTGGTATAACTTCAGCTGTTTTTAGTATATCCGGCCATATTGATTTTTCAATGCATAAGTTAAGTATGTAAGTCAAAGCACCAGCAACATTTGATGCTATTATTTTTAAAATTTTGGCACTGATTCCATCAATTCCTCCTTTCTTTAGCTTCATTCTTTTTATTACTTGCAAAATTTCAAATTTATAACTTGGTAGTGCTAAATTCTTATGTGCAGGTTTTGTAATCTTATTGCTTAAATTTTCGCCAAGTTTACAATAGTATTCATTCATACTATTCGCTATTTCATTCAAGTTACTAATTACATTAGCTCCCTTTCGGATTTTACTAATGTTAGTACTAGATTTCTTTTTGTTTTTATTTTTACCAATTTTATTATTAATACACATCCATAATTTTCTCGGATCATTACTATTTTTTTCTATCATTTTTCGATCATGCTCACATTTAGCCGTTTTAATCACTTTATCTAAAATTCTGGTATATTTTTTATATTCATTTTGTAGACTGACATTATCTGGTTAATTTTGTAGTTTCATATATAATACTTCTTTTGTTTTACACGATTTTATAATCGCACTAGTTATCCACCCTTTTCTAGGAGTATTTTTGGAATTATTTTTTCTAGATATTTTATATTTAGATCTGTCAATGCAATTTTGTATTTGTGTTATCATCGTATTTATGGCTCTATTTGGCTCCAAAATGGTTTGATATATTTTCCAATCTATTTGTCTGACTATATTTATCAATTTTTTATAGTTATAATAGTAATTATCTGTTTTAATTTCGCTTTTATTGTCGAATTTTGTATTTTTCAATTGAAGAAACAAAGGGTAATGATCTGTTATATTTATTCTGAGTGTAAGAGGTTTAGCTACAAGTGCATCTGTCTTAATGAATTATCTCTTAATTATCTTAATATTCTTAATTATTATCAATACAAGTTCCTTCATCTTTATTCTTACTCGCTGGTCTCGTAACCCTAGTAAAACCCGGTATAAAACCGTTTTCCATAAGATTATTAAGAAAATCAACGGTTATTGCACTGTATTCATGTATGTTTATATTAAAGTCACCAATTATAAGATGATTTGCTACTTTTCTTTTTAGTTGTAAGTAAGTTTTAAAATTTATATTAAATTCAGTACAATGTAATTCATGCGATCTGTATAATGATGATAATTCTAGAGTAGTATTATTTTTCAAGGTTATTATATTATTTAGAATTTTTAGTTTTCCTATTTCCACTATTTCAGTAGTGTGGGTGATATTTTTCATTATATAAACTACAACCCCATCATTCTTATTAATTTCCCCCTGATTATAATAAATATTATATGCTTCCAGTTTATAATATTGATAATAAGCTAATTTCCATACTTCCGTACAAACTATTACGCATGGTTTATTCTTGAGTCTTTCAATGAGGATTTTTAATTTTTCAAAATTTGCATTTAGACTTCTGATATTTATATACATAATCGTACTAATGTTACTATTTCTGTCCTTATTAAAAGACTCAAGATCATCGTATATATACTCTTTGTATTGTACTTTATTTTGTATTTCTTCGATTAAGTTAAACTGCTGATTCATTATTACGCTGCCTCGATGCTGAGCTGGCTGGAGTCGGGCGTTGCACAATAGTTGAATTCGGCTTCTTTGCTATGTTCTTCAGTGGCTGTGTTCTTCTTTGATACATGATTGGCTTGGATTTGCTGAATTGTCTTCCAAGCAGTTGCTTCATCCCAAGTTGGTAAAATAGGTGCAATCGGATAATCTACTGAATTTATGTATTTTTTAATTTTGTTTTTGAGTATGCTACATTTCATTCGATCCGTAGGTAAATGATCTGTAGGTAAACTTGTTCTGAATTTTTCATTGTTGTATGTGCAGTTTACACATTCTACTTTTGAGTTCTTGCAGTCTTTTACACTATGATTCCCAGAACACTTTATGCAAATCAAATCATTTCTGCACTTGGATGTGTTGTGTCCAAACCTTCCACAGTTGTAACATGGAGTGATATTTATCAAATCATATACTTTACAGTATTGATGTCCTACAAAAACTTTATTTTTATTTTCTCTGATATACTTATAAATATCAGGTGTAACCTCCATCAGCACTGTTGTTGTTTTATTTCTTTTATTGATGTACATATGCAAAACTTTGCCATTTTTGTTAAATCTATTAAAATTTCGAATATTTATATCATTTTCAATACTTTCAAGGTCCATATCAGTAGTATTATTTATTCCAATAATTTTTATTTTCGGATTACTTTGCTGCTCAATGTTAATGTCACAGTTATTTAG
>UCOJ01002492.1:0-11392 GCA_900474305.1 Cecidostiba fungosa
GAGAGAGAGAGAGAGAGAGAGAGAGAGAGAGAAACACTGCGCACCTATATAGATATACTGATAGCATGGGATGAAAACTTTGAATTGTTGTATCTTACACAAAGCCTCACTTGCCCTATCCAACTTTTTATCTATGATTTGTATTGCTATTTTACACCATAAGCTAGTTTTTTAAAATTATATTAAGAAAACTCGCTTCGCAATTCAAATAAACGTCCTCAAAATTCTGACTCGGTATATGCTACACATGTTAAAATACAAAATTTCAAGGTTCAATATCTCTAAAAATAATGTCGCTTGGGTGGTAAAAAATACCACGTTGTAGAGGACACTCAATTAAACATGTAAACAAAGTTTGAGCGATATTCTAAGAAAATAAATTTTCCGGTGAACTATCTTAAGCGAGACTAAAGCGATTATTTTTTGCGAACCATTTTCAATTGATCTTACACAATAGCGATCCATAAGATTATTCTTGTTTTTTCTTGTTTTTTTCTTTGTTTTTCTCTTGCTTTTCTTCTGATGAGTCTCTCCTCCGATTGTTGTTTCTGTTACGTCTGTTTTTGTTACTGTTCCGATACTCATTGTCACTGGTACCACCTAAACCGGTTAAAATTGTTAATCCGGCTATTCCCATCATAATTCTTTGACTGAACTGTCTGTTATAAGGTAAAGTTAATCACTGCCAAGCAAATAAAAAGACATTTCAACTACATTGTGCATGAAACGTAATTTACGAGCATCTACCTAACTGACATGCCCTGATAGCACAAAACGTTTTAAAAACGTCAGAAATGTCCGCTACACTTTTTTAAAACGTTCTTAAAACGTTTTGTGCTATCAGGGATGCCCTTGTTGGATAAAATACGGTTTGTAACACGGGAAGAAAAGCTGTTTCAGACTAGGATTAAGTGTCCAGAATTCGTCTGCATCTTGGGTGCCTTCGGCGCCCTCGTTTCACTTGTTTTGCACGTCTCACCCACGCTAGAAATAGCATTTTTTCTGCCCTTGTTGCATAATATAATATTCTGAGTCTTAAATTCATACGACAGTATTGTTAATATTCAAAGATTTATGTACAGAAAAATAATTAAGTCTAATAAAAACAAACTCGTCGAAAAACATAGAATAATATCTATTAATAAAAATCGAAATAAATATTATAGGGCGATTTAACAAGAATCAAAGGTACAGACCATTCTGATTAGAGTATCCGCGGTTTCGACCGTAACCTGTTCCACCTCGAAACCTGCTCCACCTCGACCTCTTCCGCGACCACCTCCTCCTCCACGACCTCCATAGATATTGTCAGTATAGGGGCTTACGTTCCCAGATGCTGAAATTAACAGATGTCACAGATGCCTTATTACAATAAGAAGTAGATCAGCAACTTTTGGTTTCCAATCTCAACATTTTTTTTTTAACTCCACAATTAGTCTACGTAATAATACACTCACCTAGAGCCTATTATGTAGGGGAGATGCGCCTATAGTGCGATACATTGCCTAGCGTGGAATAGCATCAGCTTTTGATGCGAGATTGCAACACTTTAGCCCGGTAGGTCAGTAGTTTAAGACGTTTTGAAAGTCATATTTCAAGGCCGTGTTGCTCCGTCGAGAGGAGAAAAAGTGTCTCAGAAAGTTTTATTTTTATCATTTTTGGAGCTGTCAAAAGATAATTTCTACTTCTTGGCAGATCGATATCAGGTAAGTTCAATGACTTTTACCTCAATAGAGGTTTAGTTTAAAGTTTGAATTTCGAAAAAGTCCGTAGTTAGTGAAATATAGTGCATCGTTTCACCGTATCACCTCAAAGCGTAAACGAACTTTTTTCCCAGTTTGGATCAAGACATATTTGTCCAGTATGAACCGTGTTTTAGCATGGGACTGCCATGTAGATTGTTGGATTTGTAATGAAAGACTTCTAAACGCTTAAAATAGCCAAAAAATCATTGTTTAGCCTGGTAATGCTTTGAGGAAAGCTTGAATAGAAACTGCGATTGATTTCGGTGCAGTTTGAAAATATTGATAAAGTCGATGGCAAACAAGGGTAAACCGGCTCAAACGAAATTTCTTCACTTTAAGCAAACAAATTGAATGCTTTTCAGACGTTTACAATGTATACGTATTGTAATTATTGTAAATATTAATGGCATTCCAAACTGGGCAACCCTTTTCCGATATCCAAAGAAGTTATAGCTTTTACAATTTTGCTTCACATTTGGTTATTTAATGCAAAATTAATGGCACCAGTGTACAAAACATCGAAGGCTCCTATAACAGCAAGAAAATCCTCTAGGTTGAGCAACTTTCGCGGTCTTAATCAAAAGTTATAGCGAAATTGGATAAGTAGTTCCATTCTGAGCACATCTCCCCTATGCAATAAATAAATAATAACTAAAATGTTATTTACCACTGTTTGCGAGTAATGCAAAGTGCAATTTCCATGTATCCATTGCCTGATGAATAATGGCGGATTTCTGTCTCGCTCTGACCCATCGTCCTGCACGCTGAGTGTGGCCTACAATAATTATTCATAGACTTATCAAGCATATGCGTATATAACGTTAAATTATTTATATTAAAGTTTAATAACTTAAAAAATAATATAAAAATCGAGGAAATAATGGTAAGCATAAATGCAGATATTTATATAAATAAATGATTCTAAAATTGCATTGCTACGAAATAAATAAAAAATAGCAAGCAAAAATTCTCATTCTTTGTAAAAACGATTGAAAAATAAAGAATATGATACATATTTACCTCTTTTGTTGGAGTAGGTTCTGCCATATTGTTTGCCATCTTTATAAAATAAATAAAGAATTAATTTTTTTATGTTTATAATATAGTAATAGTTTTATGACATAACGATTTACCTTTGTGGTCTTTTCTACTCTTTTTGTCTTTAGCTGAAAGAAGAAAGAAAAGAAATAGTTTAAAATAACTTTTATTGTATTTTTTAGAGACTTGCGCATGCATTTCCTTGGTAGAAAATGATGTTATAGGTATAAATCTAATAAAAATAGAGCTTAGAAAATTCCAAAACACGACTTCTATTTTCGGCTTTTTACAGTTTAATTCATGGTCTAAGGGTTTGTATTCTATTTATAAATATTGACCATCATTTTCACCATTTCACCAGGGAATCACAGAAGATTTAAACGCTACCTCTACTCTTTTGCCTTATTCGCTCGTCTATTTTCCTTCTTTTTTCTAATAACTCGTCTAGATCTTCCTCTGGCGATTGATCGCCCTAAAAATTACGAAGTAAGATATTAATTTCATGTATTAAAAAAATAATAAATGCTGAGACAAATGCGTAAGTAGATCGTTTGAAGGAGAATATATACAGAAATTGAGAAACAAGAGTCAAAATATGGTTTTAATGCTTTAGAAATTACTATTTTTTATACGTTTTGTTCTGTGAACAATTTTTGAATAACAACGATAATGTCTTCAAAATGCAAATATTTTGTTTCAACCCTGATAAAAATCCATATTAATTTAAAGATAGTAACCATCTTGTATTAATGGAGGTAGGCGAAAAATAAGTCCATTTTTCGACCAGCAATGAAACGCTTTTTAAGACTGTTGAATTAATTAGTGAGGTTGAGACAGGGATTAAAATAATAATCAGTGATTTATTATAAATATATACATTGCATGCCGAGCATGCGTCTGCTCTCTCAGAGCGTACAGGAACAAGAGGGGCGAGTGAGTCTCCTCGCGTAGCGTCTATCAGTCGCACGACTCTCACATACATACTCAGGAGGGGAGTCGCGCGTGTGTGCGTCTAACACACTCTACTCTCTCTCACGCATAGCGCTCACATACTGTCGCGCTATACAGTCTATTTTGACTGTAGCTACAATATAAATGTACTCTATATTCTAACAAAGACATTTTTTGTGCATTTATCAGAGTAATAATAGAGTTATAGTACAAGCTATTTTCAAGCTAGTAAAAATAAATTCCATCATCTAAAGAAAAGCAAAAGCGAAAGATAGTTAATGGCTATAAAATAAGTGCTTTGCAAAATAAGTCGGATAAAAAAGTGAACAAATAATAAAATCACGAATACTTTATGTCGTGGTTCTATAACTCTAATTGACTGCCAATTATGTAAACTGTTTGTAAATCGATTAATATTCCTCTTGGTTATAAAGCCTCTTTGCAATTAGTGTATGACTCAAGAAGTAATATAAATATATTGAATTTACAGTTATGAGAGAAAGCGTTTCATCACAAGTTAGTTTCAACTATTTCCTATAGCCATTTCATAGTTTTCAACCTATTTTAAATATTCTAATTTCTACCAGGGAATTCTCATCGGAAGTTGATGATAATTTTAAGATCTATTAAATTCATGTAAGAAATTCACTCAATAAACATTAATAATCCGATGATTTTTTTTATTTTTAGGCACTAGGCCAATCTAGTAAGGTAGACGCTTTTTCTGGGCGCTTAATCGCCGTTTTTCAACCACTTCTGAGATTTCTAGATTAAGACTGCTCAGAAATCGCGAACGATTCTACTTGGGTTCTTTTCCCTCTCATTGGTATAATCAATTAATACAAGTTCAGCATCTCAAGGAAAAGTTGCTTGTTGCATGTTTCAAAATAAAATTGTACAACAACGTAATACCGTTTCATCACGCTCCTTTTTCTCCGCATAACTCTCATCACCCATAGTTAGTGCTTGTCTAAAAAAATAATTGAAATATACATTATAATAAAACATTTATGGTAAGAATATCAAAAAGTAGTTTTTAGTACATAGGTAGTTTATTAAATTCAAGTATTACTTTTTTGTAGCGATAGCTTTGTAATAGTATTTTTCCATTTTTGTAAAAACACTTAGAAACACGTATGGGGATTAAACAATCTATTGTTAGAAAATATCTGTATTCATGTGTGAATGTATTTATGTGTATCTAAATATCTTTAGAAAATTTCTATTAATGTCAATAACTGTGGTAACTGATTTTGCATTTATATAACAGATCCAGGAGAAAAATCATTTTTGCTATCCTTAATTTAGGACTAATATAGTACTGGCTATTTGTTTTGTACAAAACACGCTACCTTCTAAATAATTTAATCTCTCATAGTAAATTTAAACGATAAAAATCTAACTCAAGAAGCTTAAAGGTAATACTTGTTTATTCATTAATGAGTTAAATATTATTCTTAAATGCAGAAAAGAGGCCCTATAAATTCTTTCAAGAAAATTCTTCAGCTTCAGAATTTAAATAGTAATTTAGATTTATCGTATAATTTTACTCCAACATTGTTTAAGTTGTTTTTTAGTCATCGATTAAGTATTCTTATGCAAAAGTGTGACTTTTGAGTCGACTTCACCAACTCTTAAACACAACGACTGCACGAAAAACAATTTAAATACTGAAAACATCACTGAAAAAAATTTCTGTACCGAAGTCATTAAACTTACTTTTTTCTATAATCGTTCGTTCGTTATGTTCAGATAAATGCTTCTTTAGTAGTCATGTTCTTTGCCTTTCTTCATTGACGTACATCACATCATAATAACAATTAACAAACATAAACGCATGTCTCAGTCTTAATCAGACCTCAAAGTTACATAGTTATTAAAACATATTAACTACTATACTAAGAAAGATATATTTTTCTTATTAATATTTACAATTCATGTAAATGTTTACTATCGTATTGACACATTTTTCTACGTACTTGAGTAACAGCAGATAACTGAATATTAATTTTTGACTATCTAATTCAGAATAAATTGTATGTGCTATATATATCATTAATATCACAGTGAAAATATTGACGATTTGGTTGAAACCTCTTTATAATACTATTCATTAATAAAATCTCAACTGCACCAAAAATTATTGAGTTGTATACACAATATTAACATGCAATATTTAATATTTATATTTCAGATTGTATTATACTGACGATAATCTAAACCGCTAATCTTTGATATTTACAAACAATAAAGTAGTGATATCAATAAAATTAATAATATATTTTACAATGTTTGCACATTTCAATAAAATTAATAATATATTTTACAATGTTTGCACATTTCTGACAGAACAATATTCCAACAATTAAGTAAAGCTTGATCAAATTTTGTTGGCAACTTATTTATGATTAATATATGAACAAGACATTTATATTTCATCTTTTTATTAACTAAGTTCCACTACTTTTTAGAAAAATAGAAACTAAGACATCATTAACTTTGATCTTTGACAATAATGTTGGGTTATTATTGTCTGTGTAGACAAACATAACTATAAATATAACTTTAAAATAAATTTTTTTAAATTACAAATAACCCTGGTAGAAAGTTGACCATATTTAAGGAGGTTCTATAGCTACTATGCTAGTCAAAATCGGCGCACTTGTTTGCTTTTTGTTTATTTTTAAAGATGCACCGAGAAAGAAGATGTAACCGTAAACCTACAATAAATAACAATTTTTAGAGTAAATTTAACAATCATTCTTCCTGATTAACAATAAAAATTTTCCTGTAGAAGCCTATTTGACTAATTTTTTGAAGCTAAATGTTCGTTATCGGCATTCTGTGATTATTTTTTTATTAGTTAGAGGTATGCAACGATATTGTTTATGGGCTCTAATTCTTCATCAGATATTTTTCTTTTGGTACAATTTTCTTCAACATAAACTTGGCGTAAAATCTTCAGCAATACATAAATAAGTACGACGAAATTGCGATTCCCCATGAGAGCCTGTGTTAAACAGCAAAAAATAGAAATATTGATTTCTTGACTTGTAGGTACCCTAGCTTTCTGAACATTTATGTAGATAATTTTGAGGTATATGCGAATCTGTATACAAAATTTCAGAATTATCTTGGCGGTACTTCTATTTAGTATAGAACCTCCTTATTGTATATATTTATTTATTGATAATAGAATATGCTTATATAAAAAACTGTATGTCAGCCTTCAACAACATAGTAATGTTAGAGTTAGACAATATATTGTGAACATTTCTACCAAGGGAATTATTCAAAATAAAAATTAAATACATCGTGTATTCAGAAGGTTATGAAGTACTAGCAAAATTTGACAAATTTTGTTTGATGCCGCAAATAACTGATTTTAGAAATTTTCAAGTATTGCATTGAAATCAGCCTTCACTTGTTTCAACTAAGTATTGAAACGTGGCTTGTTTTTATCAGTTTTGACTTGCAGTAAAATAATTTTTGATAAAGTTGCACTTTTATCAAAAATGTAGAAAAGTACATGGCTATTGATCTTACATTTCAATGTGTTCTTAATTTAATACCTATTTAGTAAAACAATTCAATTTAAAAAAATGATTTTATGATTCTGAAATAATACATTTCTTATGCAAGTTACAATTAAGAATCCACATGAAATGCGTGGCATATGTTTAACTCATGTTTAGATATATTTATTTAACATACTTAAAAGCTATTCAAATGTATTGTCAGGAAAAATTTTCCAAATTATTTAATAATGAACCTTACCTAATATACTAACAATTTGAACATTATAAATCGATTGATTTTATTATTTTTGTTGAATAAATATATCTAAAACGGGTGGCTTCAATTGCTTCATCTGTTAAGCCTTATAAATTTCATTGTCATTCCGTTTGCTTAGTACTTTTTGAAAATATAATTAATATATACTGCATAGTTTAATCTGCATAAAGCACACAAGTATTTGTTGCTTCGTAACGTAAATAATTTAATTTATAACATTTTGTATGCGTATATCGCTTACATTTGCAGCATTGAAACTCATTAAGCACATCGAAACGGATTAAAAAACATAATTGACATACATTTTTCATATCATCCGATCGAGACAACAGAAAATTTGCAATGTGTATTCTGTATTGCAAATGATCAAAAATTTTATCATATTTATCACCTTTCCCGATACAATCCATGTAATACATAATAAATGAACTGCAATTGTAGCCGTCCTTTTGGAATGGCCGTATCTTTCTATAAGCTTGCAATGTCCACTCGGTAATAGAATTTAGATTATTTTTTACTTTGCTGTTAGCTAATTGCAAATATTTTATGAAATTTTCTTCGCACATTTTCAATCATGAAGATACACATTTCAAATCGTTTCTGTAAGGATCAACGTGTGTAAGCGTTTTTTTACTCACATTAACTATAAACTAACACCAATGGTTACAATATTCATAAGGCATAAGTATAGTACTTTTGAATCTTCCATTAAGATGATACATGAACCAATTTTCATCTGGTGTTTGATTTTCGCTTTTAACTAAAAGCAACTTGGTGATCTGTGTGGGAACAAAAATTGTGTTTCTCCATTCTCTTTCTTTAATGGCACAAAACGCACCAATGAAATCTCCATCAATATAATTATTACTACCATTTCTGACGAATAATGTTAGATACTCCTCGGAGAAAAGCTTAAATGTATGATCTTTGCGAGTGCTTAATAATATGGAAAAGCAGTGGCTTTTCCATATTATTAAGCACTCGATAATCTCTTATTGGATGATTTTGAATGCTTGAATATTGGCCTATGGTGTAATTAATGTTATGATTTTCTATATCACCTTTATGATTTTCAATAATTACTTCTACTCTCTCTTTATAGAAAACATAATCAGGCATTAATCCATTTTGCATAATTGAACTCAGAGGTAAATTAAATAAATCCAATTCATTATCAGCATCATTTACAGAAATATCTTCGAGAAAAGAAACAGATTTTAATTTTTCTTTGAAAAAAACATTCTGCTCGCTTATGTCTGGGGCAAGTACAGGACCTTGACTCATTTGTAAATAAAATAAATCCAATCCATTATCATCATTCACAGAAATATCTTCAAGAAAAGAAACAGATTTTAATTTTTCTTTGAAAACATTCTGCTCGCTTATTTCTGTGGCAAGTATAGAACCTTGATCGTCTATTATAAAGTGTTCTGTAAAATTTTCGATTCTTTGATGCTTTAGTTCTTCGATAACGATATCGAGATCTTCGTTGGTTACCTCATTTTCTATTTGTCTTTTCTTTGATATATGAGTATCGTACTCATTCAAATCTTCATCATCGTTATCATTATCAAAAGTACCACAATCATTTTTCGACAATGTTTCCTGGATACTGCCATAAGCAGCTTCATAGTTTTTATTATCATCATCATCATTACCATCATTATCATCATCATCATCATTATCGCTTTCATCGTCATCCTCTTTTCGAGTTTTGTCAAGCGCTCCGTACTTACGATTATAGCGTATATCTGTTTCAATAGCTTCAAATAGATGATGTTCCTCTATGATGTTATTACCGTACGTTTCATAGGTGTTTCAATAGTAAATCTAATAAGAATCATCTTTTTTAACCCTTTTCCTCTTACGAGTGCGAATTGACTTTCTCATGCGCTCAATCATCTCATTTGGAGGCTCAAATTTTAATGCTCCACCCTTATCTTTTACACACCAAGCAGTTCTCCTCGAATACTGGAAAAAACTAAAGAACCTCTCTTTTCAGTTTTTAAGTTCTTTATTTTGCTCCATGTTCTTTCAGGCGTTGCTTTTGAATTTGGAATGCATAATGCATGCAAAGAAAATCTGGCAATATTTTCGAACAGTAATACATCCTCCGCGTTCGTTACTTTTTTTATTGCAAACCAAAAATCCTCAGGATTTGAAATTTAATCAAGATTAATTCTTACGTTTTCCGGAAAATCATGTTGAACCAAGTTCATCCATTTATAGTTAATTTTGTTTTTTAATTCCTGATCACTATCATTAACAATAGATTTAAATTCATTGGAAACATTATTTAAATCAGGATATGCTTCACGAAATTCTGCACTTAAGGCATTTTTTGGGTGAAAAACTTTCGAATGGATTTCTCAACTGGGACTGTCAAAAGTAAATCTCTTGTGCATCTGTGTGCAGATTTCTATATAAACTGATCGACAGGTTTCAGTAAATGAGTTTTTCTATTCTGTCATCATAGTAATTGTCTTCAGAAACTTTCGGGTGTTCACACCTAAAGCTACCTTTTTTTTTGAAATAATCATGATTCACAGGATTGATATGTGATATCATAGTTGGTTAACAAAACGATCAATGTATGTATCCTCCATGTATCGCCGTAATATTTGAATATAAGCATTAGACATTATATATATACCTTCTGAGATAATTGGTGTGACAGACTGTAAAATTTCATTCGCCCTCACCAATATAGAAAGTGTAGATTCTAAAAATGTTAAATAACCCTCACAGAGAGGATCATCTACTAAATTCAATAATGTGTCTAAAGCTTGTTCACTACTTTGTGAATTAGAAGTGTTTTCGAGGAACTGTATTTCTTCGTGAAGAAAAAATTTCAAACATGGGTATCTTCGCAAAATGCGTTGAATATCCTTTAATGTTTCTAACCACCTTGTAGCACACGGTCTAAGAAATTTAAGTGGCCTTAATCCCATCTTTCTTTGTACAACTTTCCATCTATTTGTTTTTTTGGCACTACCAGATACATAATTATAGCTAGCTGAACACACATTTGTATACTCAGTTGGAATTTTCTTGATTGCATCTCGAGCACACAAATGTTCTAAATGGCATTTACATTTAACCTGTATTATATTTGGATTCAAACACTCTAATTTTTGGAATACAGAATTTTTTTCTCCTCTCATAACATTTGCACCATCCGAACTAAATGCCATAATATTTTTTGTATCAACGTTTACGTATGTAAAAGTTGATATTATTTTTTTGAATAGATTATCTGCAGTAGCAGTAGAATTTTTATCAGGGTCATATACGAAAGAGAAGAGACTTCTTGTTCCAGGGGGAAACACGGCTAAGAGAAATGCAGCGGACTCGAGAAGAAGCAAGAAGGATAGAGGAAATTCGACGACAAGAGTCACAGCGAGACGCTGAAGTGTTTCGCGCAGATAAGGAGCAGAGGAGAAGACAGGTGGAGCTTCAACAAGTAGCAAAAGCCGAAAGACAGCGTCAAGCCGAGTGGCAGAGGTTAACCGAAGCTGATCAGCTGAGAATATATCGTCGGTACCTACGAAGAGTAGTGTGGTTCAGATCTCCTACGAAGAGTAGTGCAGTTCAGATTTTGCGACGAAGAGTAGTGCAGTTCAGATTTGTGGCGAAGAGTAGTGCAGTTCACCCACGTAAAAAGTCCCGCATGGTTCCCATGTGGTTAACATATGAATTTCATGTGGGAACCACATGGGAATCACATAGAAACCACATGGGAATCATGTAAAAACCATGTGTGATTTTGCTGTGAGATCCTAATAGGATCCCACATGGTTCCCATGTGGTTTCCATGTGGTTCCCACGTGAAATTTAAGTGGTTATCACAAGCTATATGAAAT
>UCOJ01002493.1:0-11416 GCA_900474305.1 Cecidostiba fungosa
GGCAAGTGACTAAAAACACTGATTTATGTAGTGAAATGTCATGAATTTTGGTCAATGATTTTATAAAGTATATAAATGATTTATTTTTTCAGTAAAAATGGTGTATATGTATTATATATTTTTTCAATAGAAAAAAGATTTTTAAACAAATTAGAAAAGAAAAATTTTAGTAGTAAAAATATTTTTTGGTTTTTCGAAGGATTTAACCCAGGCTTGACCCCTTAATGAGGTTCAGTAGTCGGACGAAGTAGCAGAAAATTCAATGAAACTAAGAAAATACGTTCGTCTAGTGAATTCGAAACGATCCTGATTTATCCCAATATTTTTTACCAACCAAATTTCGATAAAATTTAACTTCAAAGTTTGTAGGTTATACACGGGCTCTTATGGGACTCGGCAACAACCAGACGATTGATATAGAGTGCGATGTTGTAAAAATACCAAAGAAATGAATAAAAAACTATAGAACTTATTGTTTAGAACCGTAAGAAACTGCATGTGAAATTTCAGCATGTTATAGCATGAATTTCTAAGTAATTCAGTCTAACGTAAACAAAAGATTGTTGACTGCGGGAGGAGGTGCGCGGTGCAGGGGGACGCCACTCTCCTCGTCCCGCCAGAAGACTCTGTTGTATCTCCTTAAGTTAACCAAACCAATATCGCAATGAAACATGAAATAATCACATTTTAAGTAATAATATATAAAGTCGCGAGTTATGCTAGTAGTCTTCGCGGGAAATCTGTGAGTTGTGCTAATCTTAGTAGAAAACCTCAGTTGTGCTACTCTTCGCGGCAAATTCTGAGTTGTGCTACTATTCGTTGGAAAGTTTGAACTGTGCTAGTCTTCGTATGGACCGACGATATATTAATCTGTGTATTCAAATATACCCCCATTAATAATCATACATGATTGTATACGTATATAATCATATCAACATTTTTTCCAGGTTCACTTGTCTGCCATCATGGTTGACATAATGTCGACATTTGGTCTACTCGCCGTGGCGCATTGCGTGTCGGAATTGTGACAACGCGGAGCGCAAGCCGAATGTTGACATTTTTGAAACACGCCATGCCAGCACTCGAGCTAGCGTTGTGCCAACATTTCGACAAGCATTATGCCGGCAATGTGCCTCCGATGAGTGCGCAAAATTTTCGCAAACTTTGGTGCGGTCAGAATGATAGCAGAATGCCTGCTCGGCGTGCTGCGCTGCGCGACGGCATTCTGCTAGCGCGAAAATCCGGCAGAATGGCGAAATTTTCTGTTGGCAATTTTTGTCCAGCTCGCTCGTTCGCCATATGATCGCACAATGTTGGCACTGCGTGCGGCAAAAATTTTAATTTTCGGGCCGGCAATCTGTCGGCTGTTTGACGGCCCGAGTTGAGGGCGACGGCGATAATAAATTTTCTTGATATTCGTAAAATAAATAATATAACGAAATAAATAACAAATTTAGGTTAATTAATATGATAATTATTATACAAGTATTATGTATAGTATAATGTTGCACGATTATTGATTTTATGAAAAAATAATAAAGTTTATTTATTAATTTAATTATTATAACGTAATTATAAGAGGGATATAATCCGCCTCTGTTAATTTAATAAACATATAAGATATATTTGGAATTATTATTAATAGACGTATAAAAATACTGTTTTTACGACATTTAATAAACAATTAAAATAGTTGTTTATTTATCATGAAAATAAATCAATTATTAATGTTTATTGTTGATCAATTTTCTCTACCTATATATTAATTATTAATAACTAGGAATTTTTATTGTTAATAAGTTGTAATATATCGTTTGATAAATCGAAAAATGAAGAATTTGGAGCCATGAGTGACACTATCATAGTGTCTGTATTTGCGAAGTTTGAATTTGGCGCCGTTCCTGTGATTCCGGCATTTTTATACTCTTACGAAAATCGGTGGATTTTCGCTCTTTTGATTTTGACGTTTCACACGTGAAAAGCAAAAATCTTTGTCCACTCAATAATAGTTGAATCACAATAATTATTGAGTATTCTAGTAGCAACTATTACAATACACTATCATTGGTAAGTAACAACATTTATATTTAACGTTTTTTTATATAAATATACCGCAAAAAGTCGCGGTAATGATTGATAAAAGTTTCGGTCTCCTTGGCGTTAATATATGTTAAATCATTAATATTAACCTTCAAAATAATAAATTATTAACTTAACATTCGAGACAATTGTAAATAAAAACTTTTATCAATCTATATATTTTTATATACATGCACGAAATAACTTATGAAAAGTGAGGTTATGTGCACAAATTTTCTATTGCCCTCGCAGTTTCAGAGCTCGTTTCAACCACCTACACCTGCTACACGAGCTATCCTGGCCGACGTCCACCAGCAGTAGCTGATAGAAAGCGGGTCCAGGAAGCTGCTGCAGCATCACCGTCATATCCTTCTTTTATATTTCTTTCTTTTTCTTTCTTATTCTCTATTTCTTTTCGTTCTCTTTCTTTTTTCATCTATTGAAACAATAGATGCAAACAGTCTTCTCTCATTTCTTTTCTTTTTCTAAATAAAAATAAATTCTATTTCTAAAGCTCTTTCTCTTTGTCGAGGTACAATCATCGTCCTCTTGGGGATTGCTGAACGCAGCTATACTCTTCTTCTAGAACATCTGGCTGACCATATATTAGAACAAAAAAGGTATGAAACATAAAAATATTTAAAATTATATACTATTTGATAAGTTAATTGATTCCTTTTATATGTATTTAACGCATTTTTTCTTTCCTTAGGTATATTATTATTATTTTTATTTCAGGGATTTTGTTTATATTGCACTTCTATCTATGTAAGTGCATATACTAATATATATTTGCATTTATAGGTTCAAAACTTGGAAGTTCAACCAATCACCAAGGTCAACGAGGATCTCTGCACTTGCGTCAACAGGTGATTTGCAGCCAATCTCCTCGGCAGTTCATCAATAGAGGTATATTTGAATTAAATTTGTCCAGGTAATTAGTTTTCTAATGGCTTACAAAACATGTGTACAAAATTTCATAGCTCTGCAGCAACAACTGCATAAATGGCAGGATAATATCCTTACATTGGCTTTTGTGTTTTACGACTGATGTATTGTAACTTTTGTTGACCATGCCATTTATACCGTAGTTGATGTAGAGCTCTGAAATTGTGCACACATGTTTTTAAAGTGACTTTCAAATAAAGTGGTATATAGCAGTTTTTATTTAACTTTGTCTTATTCTATTGTTCAGTAATGGATCTTTATACGGCATTTCAGATTTTGTGTGTGAATTTGCATAAACATTGTCATCGAGGATGCCTTATGTTTGACGACTGCCACTACTGTTTTCTACTCGATTTTTAAGTGTATAAAAATAGTAATTACTCTGTCAATCAGCTCAATATGCGTGTACAATGGTATAATATCAGTTATCATATTCATTTGCATACTTGCCAGTGAACATAAGTATTACATACTGAGCTGACTGGCAAAGTAATTATTATTTTTCATACTTGAAAATAGAGCAGAAAACAATGTTGCTAGTTGTTGATGGTAAGAGATCCTTTGTGACAATGTTTGTGCAAAATCATACACGAAATCGGAAAAGCCGTATAAAGATCCATTAGTGAACAATAGAATAAAACAAAGTTGAATAAAAAGTACTATACTACTTTATTTCAAAATCACTTTTAAACATGTATGCACAATTTCAGAGCTCTACATCAACAACTAAGGATATTTACCTGCCATTTATGCAGTTGTTGATGCAGAGTTCTGCATTTTTGCATACATGTATTAAAAGTGATTTAAAAAATAACCACCTTGACGAAGCATATAATTATTATGTTTTAGCATATATCGTAATACGTGATTTTATAGATTAGCTCATCAGTTGGATTTCTTGGCCGCATCAACTCTTGGCCAATGTAAGGATATTGTCGTCTCTTGAGAGCAACACATTTTGGTTGTATTAGTTACATTTATTTATATCTATTTTAATTATTTATTTTATTCGTTTACAACATGCTTCGTTTATTGTAATTGCATCGTACGATATTGGATAAAGAGCTCTTCTCGATCATCGCGGCGATATGTATATAGGCTTCAGAGTTTACGGTCTAGAAAACCTTTGAGTGAATGCAGCGCTGACCACAGAGCTCGCAGGAAAAGATTGTTTGAAAGAGCTCGTGATGAATATCTAGCAGAAAGTGTTTCAAATCATTCTGCAGACACTCATTATGACTCCCTTGCTGATGACGCAGACGTTCGTTCTTTAGCTTCAGTTTATTGCTCCGATGAAAATGTCGAGGAAAATGTAACTTCTCCTGCGTCCTCTGCGTTCAATGATGTGAGTGATTTTGATGGTGGCAGAATCGATGCAGATCTTTCTTTTGACATTGAATCAAGTAACAGCGTTTCAGATGAATCAGCAACGAGTGATTACAATTCTGTTCATCCACCCGAAAACGTCGAAATTTTTGAAGAAAAATTACGTACGGTTTTCGCTGAACAAAACATGACTCACCAGCAAATAAAAGCTGTTTTGCGAGTCATCAGGAGTCACGGCTGTTTCTCGAGCATGCATGTCGATCCTAGGACAATCATGCAAACACCCGTTTACTCTACTGCTCCCATAACGGAAGTTGCCGGAGGCGAGTATCTTCATTTAGGTGTGCGACATGCTCTCGTCAAATTTATGGCATCGACTCCTCTATGCATGCATCCCCGTACTCTTGAAATCGATTTCAGCACTGACGAAGCTTCTCTAGACAAAGCTAGTAAAATCTTGATGTGGCCTATTCAAATTAGAGTAGCTAATATTCCGAGCAGTGGTCCACATATTGTCGGTGTATTCAAAGGTTCGACAAAACCATCCAGCGCATTACTTTTTTTCCAACCGTTTGCAGATGAAATGCAGGAATTAATGGACAGTGGTCTTGACTTGGAGACTAAAAATATTCCTGTTTGTTTAAGGTGCTTTGTTGCAGATGCACCTGCTCGTGCGTTTTCGTTAGGCCATCGAGGACACAATTCTCGAGCTCCTTGTTCAAGATGCTGGGTTAGAGGGGAGTCTGTCCGCTCAGGAGTTATGGTGTACAAAGGAACGAAGCATAGGCTTCGTACAGAGGATGAATATTCCTCAATGGTAGATACTGATCATCACAATTGCGTCGAATGTCCACTTGCTTCGCTTCATTTCAATTTAGTTTCCGGTACGGTATTCGATTACATGCACTTAGTGTGTCTCGGCGTTATGGAAAAAATCATGCAAGGCATAATAGATGGCAGGTTCGTTAAATCATCAAAGATATCCAACAAGATTCATCTACAAGCTCTGAATAGCCGACTCGAAGTAGTGAAAATGTACTGTCCAAAAGATTTTGCTCGCAAGCCTATCGGTATTGAGAAGCATGACAAGTTTAAAGCCACCGAGCAAAGACAGATACTTCTATACAGTGGTCCAATTATTTTTAATGGATTAGTAAACGATGCTGTGTATAGTCATTTTCTTCTACTTCACACAGCGATCAGAATTCTAGTAGATCCTCAGCACACGACACAATTGGTAGATTTCGCAGAGAAATGCATCGAACTCTTTAACGAGACTTCTTCCGACGTTTATGGCGTAGAGTTTCTATCGTATAATGTTCATGCCCTTTTACATCTTGCTGATGACGTTAGATCATTTGGTACACTAGATTCGTTTTCGGCATTTCCTTACGAAAATAACATGACCTATTGTCGCAAAATGTGCAGGAAACCAAGTCAGCATTTGCAACAGATTGCTAATAGGAACGCGGAAAATTGCCACACACAAACTACAAAATCTGTCGATCCATCTAGACTAAAATTCATTGGAAAACATGTAAAAGGTCCTATCCCGCCAATCGATGATTGCAATTATTGTCAATATAGTAAAGTCCTTACGGGGTCGATTTATTTGTCCATACTTCGACAGGATAGCACAGTCGTTCTTCGAAATGGTTCCATAGCTATAATTCAAAATATTATAGAACGTGATAATGGTTGCTATCTTCTTTTGAAAGTATTTACAAAAATGGACGATTTTTTCAATCTTCCTTGTCGCTCGTCCTCCGTTGGTGTTTATCTTTGTTCTTTACCAAGTCCAGATTTGATATACGTTAGGCTTGATCAAGTTGCAGGTAAATGTTTTCTAATGCCGTACTGGTCGAAGGAACTTCGGACGGAGGAATACAGTACTGAATCTTTTGTCGTTATTAAAATTATTTCCACGCAGTTCGAATAACATTTTTTTTCTTTCAATTTTTATGATTACTTTTGTTAATACTTTTGGACGGATATGTACAAATACATTTTTATCGTAGATGAATAAGAACGCCAAAAAGAACCTCGGAGCACTTTCTGTGGAAGCGGCAGCGACTAATATTGAGCAAAAGATGTTGGCGATGAATTCATTGGGAAGTTTGCAGTCCATCAAAATTCAGCGACCAAAGCCTGCAGGTCAATCGCAACCATCACTAGCTCAGACGCAATCGCAACCAATGCCCTCAGCAAAAAACAAGCAAGGATCCATTATAACAACCACCAACATTTTATCGAAGAAGAAGATCCCTCCGAAGAACATCTCTACGAAGAACGTCCCTCTGAAAAACATCCCTTCGAAGAACATCCCTCCGAAGAACGTTCCTCTGAAGAACATCCCTACGAAGAACGTTCCTCCGAAGAACATCCCTCTGAAGAACATCCCTCCGAAGAACGTTCCTCCGAAGAACATCCCTCTGAAGAACATCCCTCCGAAGAACATCCCTCCGAAGAACGTCCCTCTGAAGGCAGCAGTCGGTAGCAAAAACGTGACTCAACGAGTGTCTATCATGAACAATGCATTTCCACCATCGACAAATATTGTTCCACTGAATGCAGGAGGTGAAAAAATTAATTTTTATCATACTAATTTATTATTCTATTCTTGAGATACGATGCTACTTTATATTCGACTGTTACAGGGCATACTTCGTCAGCTGGAACTCCTGGATCGGACTTATCATCATCATTAATTCAGTCATTGACGCAGAAAATTAGGTATGCAACGAATATAATCAGCCGGAGTTCAAACATATTTTCTGATATTTTTATTTATTCAAAATTTTAGTGCCTTAAACATAAGAATTGTCAATGTACAAGGAAAGAATAGGTAATATATAATGCATCATATTTAATTTACTTGTATAAGTGTAACAGTTATTTATTTATTTATTTATTTATTATTATAGCACTATTGATACCAAGCTTGAAGCTTTAGAGAATTTTGCAAGGTATAATTTATGCGTGTATATATATATATATATACATATGCATACAAAATATAAAAATTTCACTTAAGTATATATTAATATAAAATTAATTTATTCGTTTGTTTTTAGTTCCATCGATACCAGGCTTCAGAGTATGGAGACAGTGCAAAAGTAAGTAAATATTTCCAGTAGAATTTTTATTTTAAATACAATTGTTTAATCACAAATCATTTTTAATTTTTAGTTCAATGCATAAAATGCTGAAGGACTTGACAAGGAGAAACTCTCCAGAGGCTAGGACAAAACCAGACTGCTTCCCATTCAAGTCGATCGCAGACCTGCTTGCCTTCGATAATGCCACTGACGAGCTGTTCGATGATGTTGTAAGTGTATTATATATATTAAATTATTCTCTTGCATAATTATTCTTAATATAAAAAAATCCTTTTAGGTCAACTATCTCGCGTACCAGGGAGGTGTGAATCTTCACGATGAAGCAAACAGTTATTTTAAAATCTGTTTCGAATTCGAGGAGGATTTATTCCGTAATCTGTCCTGGCATGGCTCCAAGACCGATGTTACTAAGGTGGCTCTGAAATCTACTCGTTTTACGGCGGCTTGCGAAGGTACATATACGTTTCATTACTTGTAATTTATACGGATATGACGTATATACGATTCTAATTGTTTCTCTTTTGTTATACAGCTGCTATGCATCTAAATAAGAACGCTTTGGAGAAGCCCACGAAAGATAGGTTTCAGGTTGCCATGACAAAGGCAATCAAGAACGCCAAGGAAACCTATCGCCGGAAAATATCTGAACCGAATGTTAATAGGAAGCGTCCTGGGAACGTGTTGGAACAGCAGCATCCACAAAAACGTGTTCGTGTTCTTCTGCCGAAGAACGTCAATAAGAAAGTCATCAATCCACGGAATAATGACGTAGATCCACCAAACTATCTTCAGGATGAGGAGTATGAGGAGGAGGGAGAAGGACAAGTCATCAATCACAAAAATGATAATTTGAATGACGATAGGGAGCCGGAGGAGGAAGAGCAGGAAAAGGAGCAGGAGGAGGAAGAGCAGGAGGAGGAGGAGGAGGAAGAGGAGGAGGAGGAGGAGGAAGAGGAGACGGAGAAAAAGGAGCCGGAGGAAGAGGAATGGGAGGAAGAGGAACGGGAGGAGTATGATGCATATTTTGACGAAGAGAAGGCGAAGGAGGAGGAGAAGGATTACGATTACGTCGAGAACAGCCAAAACCTTGATGAGCTCAACGGAGAGGAGCAGAAACAAAGTTATGAGGCTGACGAAGTCGACGCCATCTTCGGGGACACAACGCAATCGCTTGGGGAAGGTACATTCGACAATGAATGGAGGATATAAAAGATAAGTTCACCTTTATTTATTATATTTACCACTTAATTTATTATTAACCTTTCTTCGTTTCAGATAAATAAAAAAATACACATTAGTTTTTATTTTTATCGCCTCTTTGATCTCAGTTCGTTCATTCTTTTTTATTTGAAAACCGTAGTGGTTGATGTGTATTTTTTTATCTGAACGCTCTTTTACATTTCGTTTCATTAAATATATTGAGTTTTTTATTATTTGATTATTGCAATTATTGTTTTCCATTTAATTTTAAAAGATGTAAGAGAGCGTTGGAGGGGCTGATTGCTGTTGGTTGGGCCTCACAGAGACGGGCGAGGTCGGGGCCCCCTCACACTAAACACCAAAAAATTATTTTCAGGATATTACAACCGCCGACCGAGATGAACATATGGCTAAGGCGTTACTCCTTTCGAAGGTAATAAGAGAGTAGTTAATAATTTCAATTATTATAAACCTTAAGTATTTGTATTCGGTATAATTTTTCTTTATAATATGAAAATACGTTTCTTGATTTACACATCCATCTACTTCGATATCTACCTATATATATACACTGATTAATTGTATTCTTTTTTGGACGAACGAATTGTTTCCTGCCAAACTTGCTGATGAGATTGCTGTTCCGCACTGTTTTTTGCCATATGTGTTCATGGCTGGTTAAATGACAATAATGTCCTATTAAATAAAGGTAATACAAATAATATCGCTAATAACAAATTCTTTTCAATATTTTGTAAAGGTCATGGAATTTAATAATTATTTATTGTTGCAGATGCAAAGACAAGGTTGATCCAACGAACAAGCAGC
The DNA here is from genome assembly GCA_900474305.1 of Cecidostiba fungosa. Classification (NCBI taxonomy): domain Eukaryota; kingdom Metazoa; phylum Arthropoda; class Insecta; order Hymenoptera; family Pteromalidae; genus Cecidostiba; species Cecidostiba fungosa. Next base: position 9,498 of record UCOJ01002493.1, read on the forward strand.
TCAGCCAAGACACAGACTGGGGATAGCTGCAACTGCACATCAATATCGTCCAATTCATTCAAGAGTGAAAGACTCCCCATCAGTATCAAAGTGAAAGTGCGAGTGTTTTTAGGATACAATATGAGGGGATAGATTTTCCATTTACTTGATATCCACCAGTATTGTAATTGTGTCTTTCTGTACTTAAAAATATAGTAGAACGCATTAAAAACAGCCACTGTGGCTTAGAAATTTGTTTAAACTATTCTTCTAGGAAATCAGCCTCGCAGTCTGAAAAGCCGGGTATTGGTCTGTAGGTAATCATGAAGAGAGGATATAATTAAATAAAAAGTGATAATGTAAATAGTTTTCTAATGGGTTCTAAAGTGTCTGTACAAAATTTCAGAGCTTTACTTAAAAAACAATGGAAATTATAGAAAAATATTATCGCTTATTAACACTTATGAGATTTCATTCATGCTGACCATAATGTAATTTCCACTGTTTTTCAAGTACAGCTCTGAAATTTTGCACAGATACTTTAGAACCCATTACAAAACTATCTACATTATCACATTTTATTTAGCTTTATCCTCTCTTCATGATTACCTACAGACCAATGTCCAGTTTTTCACTTTGCGAGGATGATTTCCTAGAAGGATTGTTTAAACAACATTATAAGCCACAGTGACTGTTTTTAATGCATTCTACTATATTTTTGAATATAGAAAGATACAATTACTCAAGCTATTACACCTCAGTACTTAACAATAATGTGCACTTTTCGGTTTGCTTAATAAGTCAATGTAATTCATAATACTCACATTGTTTTAAAAAGCTGAGTTAATAGCTTGAGTAATTGTGTTTTTCTCTACATCAAAAGATAGTAGAATGCATTAAAAACAATCACTGTGGCTTAGAAATTTATTCAAATAATCCTTCTAGGAAATCAGCATTGCAAACTGAAAAGCCGGGTATTGTTTTATAGGTAAACATGTAAAGAGGATAAAGCTAAATAAAAAGTGATAATGTAGATAGTTTGTTAATGGATTCTACAGTGTCTGTACAAAATTTCAGAGCTTTACTTCAAAAACAATGGAAATTATAGGAAAATTTTATTGCTTATTGATACTTATGAGATTTGATTCATGCGCTGACCATTATGTAATTTCAATTGTTTTACAAGTACAGCTCTAAAATTTTGCACAGATACGTTAGAAACCATTACAAAACTATTTGTCTTATAACTTTTTATTTAACTATACCCTTTGTTCATGTTTACCTGTGATTTTAAATTTGCGAGTGTGCTTAATGTATTCTACTGTATTTTTAAGTATATATTATAAAAATATATAGAAAAGCGCAATAATAATATATTTATACACATTTTTATTAATATGTACGTATTTTTGTGTTTATTTCTGTTTTTTTAATAAAAGAACACAGTTTTTTAAATGCATTTTCTGGACTTTTATTTATATATATATACCGGGTACCAAAAATGCGTAAATGTAGACAAAATGCTGGCGCACAGCTTCGCATAATGCTGGCATTCTGACGGCATTGCGTGGCGATTCGATTCGCGGCGCGAAAAAAAACCCCGAAAACATTGCCGCGGTACAATGCGGTCATATCGACAGCACGCGTGGAGCATTTGTTGGCATAGGAGACGTCCACTTGCGTCAGTAAATGCTCGTCATATGACGAGCACGTGCCGAGATCCGTTATGATTTGTATGGACGTCTAAAAATCGATTTATATTGATTTAGCGTCCAAAAGGGGCTAAAATGAAGCCCCTGTACACCCCGCAGTACGTAGCAATAAACAAAATTAATAATAAAAAAAAAAATTATAGCACCGGGGAGACTTGAACCCGGAATCTTTGGGTTAGTAGGCTGGCACTCTACCATCTGAGCCACGAACACTCGTTACAGTAGTAA
>UCOJ01002494.1:0-11414 GCA_900474305.1 Cecidostiba fungosa
ATTTTTGTCTATTTAACCCAGGCTGGCCCCTTAAATAATTTACATCAATTAATTATACATTTTGTTAATAGTTTAGTTTCGAGTGGTAAGACGAATCTTAACCGATTTTTATCATTCAAATTCTGTAAAATTAATTTTTTTTAATTTTTAGCAGCAGTATTATTTATTTTTTTGTCTCTTAGCTCAGTTCGGCTTTTTTTCTTGAAAGAAGAGAAATCCGTGCTTCTTTTCGCAGAGGCCGTCGATATGCTTAGTAAGTATCATTTAAGAATTAGTTTGTACTGTCCCAGTTTTTCCAAGTTTCATCACCCAATTTGGAAAGTACTTATCTAACGTATACGAGTTAATATATGCTGAACCCCAATATTTAAAAAAGAAATCCAGTAGGGGCGCTGTGTTATTGCGTCAAAAAATTGTTACGTATAGCATACGCGCACACACATACATATATACGTGTACGCTACGAGTTCTTCTTTTTTGTAGCTTGATGTTCTGGTAGTCTCTTTCGAGGTCAATTTGATTTTCAATAAGTAAAAAGTATTAGATTGAGTTTAAAGGTTTATCTGAACTTAATATGAATGAATCAAATATCAAAGATTTAACTGAATATTGCTATTAATATGAGTCTATTATTTAATGCGATATAATATATAATAGTCAAAGTATGAATAATAAAGAATAAATTATTTTAATAGCATAAAATTATAATTTATTATAAGAGACCAGTGGTATACGTAGTTCAGGTAGGGATATAATAATAAATAAAATGTTCAGTTTATGTTTCAATCAGTATATTTATAAAAGTAAACGTATGTGGCATTGCCTTTATTAATAATCAACATAAAAGTATATATGAAAAGAGTAAATTTGATTGTTAAAATAGTATTTGTATGAATTACTTTATTGGATGATGATTTGATATAAATGTTTAATATACTTGACATAGGATATTCTAATGGTAAATTATTTAAATGTTTTATATTTAATTGGTCAAAATAATAATCGTGAATGTAGAATATTGTTATGCTTATACACTATATATATATATTGCGAGGATTTTCTTTGTGTGGGATTTTTAGGTTGTATTATTATTCGTGACTGGTGGTGGATATGCTATTGATAAACTCTTAACACATTAATATAAGGTAATAAATGTATAGAAAAATGTTTATTGATTTTATAACAATATATTCTTTGATAACGGTTGCCTCCTCACAAGTAACAACCGTTATGCGTACAGAGAATTAGAAAATCCCGCGTGAGATTACTTTTATAGACAACTAAAAGACACAATCGAACATGACAGGATCAACAGCAGTGACGTCTCTGTTCTGTAATCAAAGTAGAATTCGATGGACTTTAGTAAATTATCATTAAATGTCGAAATTGAACAGCACGATTCTGAGAATAATTGATAGTTGGAAATTGCACAAACTTCAGTATTATTGTCTCGATTTGGATTTCGATACAATAATCAATTGAATGCTTATTTAACAATTCGTTTAGGCACTTCACTTAATTCACATACACAGAATAAAATAATTAATTTCACTAAAATACTGCACCCTAACTGGCTTGGATAGTACGTACGTAGCACGATACTATCAGAGAAACTTAACACAAAGTTTTTTGTAACTCTCCTCTCCAGCTGACGGGGGCTTGTTAGTTAAGTTAAGATGGCAAATGTTCTTAGATTACTCCAGAGCTTCACAAAATAGTTATGCCTCTGTTGAGAGTGGTTAAAGAACAATAAGAGCTTAAATCCGAAGATTCTATTCCTCTTATCCAAAATAACTGTATTGGTTTGGTTATGATTAAAATAGGATTGGGTTTAAAACACTTAATTCAAGATACAGCTTAGTGTACACAGCACTGCACACTTACACTTGAACTTTTAGTTGAGTGTGGAAAGACCGGTATAGCCTTTATTCTTCTTAGATAATAGTTAAAATAAATAGACTTTTAAAGTAACATGAGTTTACTCTAAGTTTATAATCAGAGATAATTTCTCTAGTAGAAGTTATGACGATGCGCCAAGCAATTAATACAATAATTGCAATACACGTCATAGTCTCCCCGGACTACATATCATGTATACTAATAACATCTGTTTCAGCTACTACGGCGCACGACTAATCGTGCGAGTGGGAGAGAGAGGAGACGGCGCGCAGGTAAGTGCGAGAGGGAGAGAGAGAGACAGCGCGATAGAAACCCGCGGAAAATTCGGCAACACTGCCGGCGTGAAAAACACCGCGCACTCGCTGCCTCTGGTCAACAGAATCAGAGACCGTTGAGACTTACTTGTACGTACACGCACGTAGCTCTTCCTCCGATTTCACTCCCGCGCTCCGCGAGCAACTCGGTGTACTACAGACGAAGGACCAGAGATTGCGAGTGCGACGGCCGACTGCATCGTCCGACGTAGAGGACAGCGAGACATCGTCCGATCCCGGGTACTGCGAGACGACCGACTACCAGACCGGCGACCAGCGCTCTTCCTGCGACCGACACAATGCTCACAGGCGCCTCCTGTTCTACTGTAAGTGTCGCTTTTTCTCTCTCTCTCGTACCGCGTCCGGACGAACCTCCTTTGCCTCTCACTCGGCGAGTCGAGATCAGTAGCTTCGTCCTTAAGACGAGCCCTGTATTCGAAGTGAATAAACAATCAAGTTATTTTAAGAAACACTCGAAGTTTTTAGCATCCTTTCCCTGCCGCCTCCGCGGGCTCACGTCTATCAGCGGCGTGAGCAAATCTGAGTCGGCCGAGCCGTGCCTTCTGCACGCCCGACAATACATTATCTATACCCGGCCTTCTGCCGTAAAGAAGAAAGTAACGACTGCTAATGATTAATTAAGGCGAGCCGTTATAAATGGCGCCCATATTCACGTGATGGCATGATGCTATAAACGCGAGTTTTCCCTCGAAAACACACACTACGCAACCTCTTCGAAACGAATAGGAAGTCGGAAAAATCGTACGGAAACTAACTGTAAGAAGCGTGCGAATTAGCGAATAGTAGCATAGAGGCGAAATTCGAACAGGCAAAAATTTGTGTGCCTGAACAGTTCGAGAACTTTCGAAAACGGCGTCGCGCAAATTCAGCGTACACCGACGGCCGATCAGCCGAGCGACAGAAGCGAGCGAGCTGTTTACATTCTCGCGCGGCGCTACTACAGCGGCCGCGTTTATGTCGCCCGTCTAGGAGGAAAATACCGAACTGTTATGAGTGAGATGACCACACTGAAACGAATTTAATTCTAATTCGAATATTTCGCTTAAAACTTTGGTTTTATTACGCACACGGTAGGCTAGTGAAAATAGCATTTTCTGATACTAGAATTACGTGTGCACATCTCACTCACACGTATACAACAGTTAGCTAGAAGTTCGTCTTGCACAACTGAAACCAATAATTATTCGAAATCCGTGACAAGAAAATTTTTTTTTCTCCCTCCTTTCGTGCGCTTAGTCAGCAAAATTTTGTTTTCTATTTTCACTAGAAACGTCCGATCGGACATGAGAATTTTTAGCAGACTGGCACAGTGTGAGAAAATATTTTCGAAACGCGATTAGTAGTATACAAGCTGCATAGAATAATTAGTGTGAATTATTGAAAATAAAATTATTCAAGAATATTCACAAAATAAGAAAAGTACAACAATTTTAAATTATTAACAGTTGCATAAATTAAGTAACGCTAATTGCTAGGCAGCTAAGTTAATAAAATTTGTACTGTTTACAACATTTCGTTTTGTAGTCAATTGACATAGTAATTATATTCGTAATTAAATCTAGTAAATAATAAATTTGAAAATATAGTCAAGGCCAGGATTAGGAAAAATTAGATTAAAATAATTTCTTTTGTTAGTCGTTGCAACCTCGAACTAGTACAAAGATCGCTCTCCTTCTTTCCTCTCGTTCGCGAAATAATTCAAGAAGAAGAAATGTATTCAAGAAACGAGACAAATGAACTAACCGTAGACCAAACGAAAGCAAGCGAATTTGTACAATCGTTATCGTTAGCAGAGGTGACACACGCGCTAAATAATTTAGGGTTAAAATCACACGGGTTTTTACAAGATAGAACAAAGAGATTATTAAAATATCTAACGGGAGATTTCTCGAGAAACGATTTCCTGCCAATTCCAGGCATTTCGGACGAACAAACTATAGATGAGCAACGGGCGACAATACGCGCGATATATTTGTCAAATCTAAATTTGTCAGTTCCAAATAACACGCAAGCATCGAACAGCGAAGCGCTCGATCAAGTAATGGAACTCACGCAGGCGGTTGATGTAAGAGCACACAGCTCACCACAGCCGAGTGTAAGAAACCCGATAGACGATAGAGCAAATGCGTCGACGAGTTGCAGAAGAGAAATCTTCCCGGTACAAAAATCACAAACACCGGAGATTAGACGGCCGTTAGCCACTCTATTCGTACGACAAACAGATAGTTTAATAAATCTAGAAGACGAAGATGACGAGTTAAACGGCGACAATGATGACGATATGTTGGAAAGCTTACGGATTCCGCCAGTGAATCCCGATGCTTCTACACCACCTCTAATCGATAAAATAAAAAGACTAGAGGAAGAAATAGAGATTAAAGAGAAGGAAAGAAAACAATACAAAATGTTATACAATAAAGCGTGCGACTATATGGAGACGCTACAAAATACGCCAGTTCCAATGAGCAGCACACGAATTCAAACGCAAGAACAGAATTCGGCAAACCAGCCGAACATTGAACAAAACGTAAATCAAGCAAAGCATGTAAGCTTCAATGAGACGTATACAACACGATACTTCCAGCCGGAAGAATCAACTCCCAGACCAGCTGAACTTCCTAACATCGGCAGGCAACAACAGTCCAATCGAAATTGCGGAAATGTAGGTAGCCAAGCTGCTACAAATGGCCAAATTAACACGAATCCACACCAGCAAGACTACAAAGAGTTGACACAATTTTCGCAGCCGACAACATTTCCACAACCGTCACTGGCGGACTTTCAACAGTATGGCCAAGCACAGTATACACTCGTGCAAATAGGCCAAGCTCCCAACGGCCGACCGATATTTGCTCAGCAGCCAATCCAAGCACAATTCAATCCCAACTCAGGATGCAGGGATGCCTGGGGGAGGGGGGTCCAGACGATTCATCAGTTAAACCCTCAGATTCGTCCGGAAATCGGACAAAATCCGACACACGCATCTCTCGAGCGAACAGCACAAAGCCATGCCCATCCGCCGACGGATTACACACCAATATTCCCAGCAAACCAAAATCGGACGAGTTATTTACAATATCCGACAAATACGCTTGCGAGTAACGGCCTCGACTCTCACTACAATAAACCAAGAGACATAGGAGAAACGATCCGAAAATGGAACATCCGCTTTGCAGGTAAACCACAAGAAGATGTAGAAGAATTTCTCGTCCGTGTGGAAGAATGTGTGAGACTGGCCAAACCACCGATCCAAGAAGAAGAACTTCTAGAGGGATTGAGCCAGTTGTTATAAGGCAAAGCCCTAAAATGGTGTAGAGTAGAGAGAGCCAAGTGGCTGACCTGGCGAGAATTCTGCCTGGATATCCGACGAGAATATGGCATGACCGAGGAGGAACGTTCACAATTAATCGTCGAAGCCACCCAACGTACTCAGGGACCTCAAGAGAAGGTGCGAGATTATTACGTCGGATTGGTCAGCATATTTAACGTATGCAGGAAAAATTACCGGAGCGACAGAAACTTGATATACTATATCAAAACATGTCGCCAGATTTGAAAATGATCTTCGGCAGAGGTGAAGTAAATTCATTACAAGAATTTAAAACGAAAGCACAGAACGCAGAAGTACATGTGCGGTCCAAGAGTACGTATAAACCTCCGCCTGCTCCCAGTAGTACACTGATACCAGGAGCAGCATGTCAACCAGCCGAAACACCGAAAACGAAAACTCAGGCGACGGTGGCGGCGATTAATGTCAATAATCAGGCCGAATTAAAACAGTTGATACAGCAGCTGTTGGCCGAACAATTAAAATCGGCTGGACCGCAACCCGCAGCAACCGGCGGAAAGAAATTTCGGAACAAGTCGCAGAAGAAAGGTAATGGGAACGGAGGGACAAAAACCACCCCAACCGACCCAAATCCTAAACCAACGACTGAACAAGATCCGAAAGATATACCACTGGACAAGCCGAAGCAGGAGGGCGAGAAGAAGGAAAAGAAGTGTTGGACCTGTAAGTTACCAGGCTACACTAAGTACAATTGCCCTAACTGTACGGGAAAAGGTGAGGGGAAACAGTAACAGAGACCTCTACTGAATCCCTAAAACCAACCGAGGTCTCGACCACCCCGTCTGCAGACCCGACACCGAAAAGCGCAGCACACTGTGCAGCGACAAGCAACTCCGGTGTCCTGTCCGATCAGCGATGGTGGTTGCAAATGAATATCGGTGGATTTCGAGTGAGAGCACTATATGATCCTGGTGCTACTCAAACTTGCGTAGGAACCTCGTACGTACAATTAGCAAACGCATGTAACGCAGAAATTAAACCGTGCGATGGGATCGTTGCTTGCATGGCCGATGGCAGTACTTCCATGGTCGCCGGTACGGTTGATCTTCCCTTCACAATTGGAGGTCAGACTCGAGTACTCACGGCTCTGATAGTACCTGAATTGAGAGAAGGCTGCAACTTAGGCGCAGATTTTGTCACCGCGTTTGACACCAGACTCAATCCGAGAGAATGGACGCTAACGGTTGAAAACTCGGACGAAATTATCCACACAGACGAAGCTCCCAATGCCCAAAGTGACCAGCCGACGCTAGCCTCGATTGGCCTACAAGATTTGCACGACAGTCAAAAGCGTATGCTAGAGGAAATGCTCGACTGAGTCATACCGAAAAGAACTGGTCCACTTGGCTTTACCAATTTGGTCGAATTTGATTTGGAAATCGAGACGTGTCGGCCGATTAAACAAAAATATTATCCGGTTTCCAAACGCATAGAGGAAATGATGCACACCTAGGTGAGAGAAAAACTTGCGGCGGGAATCATTGAACGGTGCGATAGTGACTGGTCTAGTCCCGTTGTCATGGTCCGCAAGGGCGACGGAGTAGGACCAAATGAAAAACGGCGAATGTGCGTTGACTATCGAAAACTGAATAAATTGTCGAAAATTAGCGCTTATCCACTGCCGCTCATGGATACCATTCTGAGCAAGCTGCAACGCGCCAGATATATCTCTACGGTAGATTTGAGGGATGCATATCATCAAATTAAAATCAAGAAAGAATGTCGGCCGTATACAGCATTTACCGTGCCTGGGATGGGACTCTTCCAATGGAAACGCTTACCGTTCGGTTTAGCCGGAGCCCCGGCCTGTTTCCAGCGGATGATTGACTCTCTCATCACTCCAGATCTGGAGCCGAACTGTTACAGTTATTTAGACGATATTATCGTCTGCACTGAAACTTTCGACGAGCATTTGAGGGTATTAGAAAATGTTCTGACGAAATTAGTAACCGCCGGTTTAACTATTAACCGAGAAAAAAGCCACTTCTGTCAGAGCGAAGTAAGATACCTCGGAGTCCGTGTTAACCGAGATGGCTTTCGTCCGGATCCGGACAAAATAGCTCCAATTATCGATTATCCAGCACCTAAGAACCTCAAGCAATTACGTAGGTTTCTCGGGATGGCATCCTGGTATCGGAAGTTCTTGAAGGGTTTTGCAACGATAGTTGAGCCGTTAACTCGACTAACCAAGAAATCGTCAAGTTATAATTGGGGCGAGGAGCAAAAACGTTCGTTCGAACAAATAAAAATGCTCATAGCTTCGTCTCCGGTCTTACACCGGCCAGATTTCTCCAAAACCTTCTGCATACAGTGCGATGCGTCGAGTACAGGCCTAGGTGCAGTCCTGACTCAAACAATTGAAGGCAAGGAGAGGGTGATCGCTTTTGCCAGTCGAACTATGACTTCGGCGGAGCGAAACTATACCGCTAGCGAGCGCGAGTGTTTAGCAGTAATATGGGCCATACGCAAGTACCGCTCGTATGTTGAAGGCTACCACTTCGACGTAATCACTGACCATAGTAGTCTCAAGTGGTTGTGTAACTTACGCAATCCCACCGGACGACTGGCCAGGTGGGCATTAGAAATGCAAGGGTACGATTACACGATACACCATTGAAAAGGATCGTTAAATCATGTGCCAGATGCATTATCTCGCATGTTCGAGGAAAACGAGACATCCGAAGAAGATGCACCCACGATCGCCAGCATTAACGCAGCAGACGATTCGACCGATGATTGGTACATAGATCTACGTACGAAAGTCTTTCAACGTCCGCTGGAGTATCCAGGTTGGAAAATTGTAGGAAACAAATTATATCACTACAAGCCCGATCCGCTCGTCGATGATACTATCGAAGACGAGTACGCCTGGAAACTCGTGATACCAAAGGAGAAGAGAGAACAAGTCCTCATCGAATGTCATGATGAACCAACAGCCGGTCATCTCGGCCGCAGAAAAACTCAGCAGCGAGTAGCCCTGCTCTATTACTGGCCTACCATGAACAAAGATGTGGAGCAATACGTCAAATCTTGCCACGCCTGCCAACAATGCAAGGTGGAACAAAGTAAGCCGCCAGGACGCATGGGAAATCGCAACTTCTCAAGCCCATGGAAAACCGTGGCGGGAGACGTAATGGGTCCGTTCCCGAAATCTCCTCGTGGACATGAATATTTATTGATTTTTCAAGATATGTTCACTCGGTGGGTAGAGTGTATTCCTATCCGTAAGTCTAACGCTCAGACGATCATCAAAAATTTAAACGAACGAGTGTTCTTACGATTTGGTGCCCCGGAAGTATTTTTATCGGATAACGGGACGGAGTTTAGAAACAAAGCAATTGACGAGTTTCTTACGGAGAGAAATGTACACCATACATTTAATCCACCCTACCATCCCCAACCAAACACCGTAGAACGAATAAACCGCACAATGAAAACAATGATTAGAGAGTACATTGAAAACTCTCATAAAAATTGGGACGAACACATCGCTGAATTCGCGTTCGGAATAAACACCGCATACCAAGAATCGCTCAAAACTTCTCCAGCTATGCTAAATTACGGTAGACAACTAATGCATCCGAAATCTCTATTCCGGCAAGAATAGAGGCAGCATCGGAAGAAGACGCAAAAGCGATTGACAAGTGGACTGAGCGCATGGAGAAGCTACAAGACTTACGCGAAGAAGCAAATTCAAATGCACAAAAAGAGCAAGCACGTCAAGCTAAATATTTCAATGCACGACATAGAAATATCGAATTCGAGATAGGAGACAAAGTAATGAAAAAGAATCATGTACTTTCCTCGGCCGCAGCAGGAGTATCTGCAAAATTAGCTCCTACCTACATTGGCCCATATACAATTAATCGTATAATAAGTCCTGGAATTTACGAACTGCGGGATGAAGTAAATGAAACAACCACAATAGTGGAAGTAGAACATCTGAAGAAATACACGGAGAGAAACATCGCGGAAAAAGAAGTTGCTGATGCAGCAGACGTCGAAATTACGACCGAAGAAACTGAAGAGTCAACGACCGAAGAATCCGAAAATCCTGCGAACGTAACGACCGAAATAAACCGACCGAGAAAACGCGGAAGACCGAAAAAATGTCGAATCCTCGCAAATCGGTTGAGTAAGGCAAGAGGTACCTTAAAATCGAGAAATACAGCACGACTATCGGAAAATAAAGTAGAAACCGAAAGTATCCCTCGTACGCGCGGCAGACCTAAGGGTTCAAAGAATAAACAAATCGCGACCGCGACTAGCTTATCTCCCCGTCGGACTCGAGCGCAGACAGCAACAAAACAGTAGCGTTAATAATCTCCCGGAATACTTCCCATTTCTACCCAATTAGATTCATCCCCGAAACCACATATACATAATTTGATCTACGACCTCGTCCTTTTCCACTCCATTATAGATAATCAACAACTAAAAAGATGGAAGACGGGTCAAGAAGCATCAATAGAACGAGCAGCCTGGGAGATCGTTCTCCCTTACGAGCTACACCACCAAGCCGGACGTTGAGCCAGTCGCAGATCCAGCTGAACCAGGCAGAAGACCAACCCGCCGCAATCGCCACAACAAGCCAGGCAAGCCAGCCGGACGTACCGTCGGACGAAACACCCGCAACTGGCCCAACCACGACCGATACCGGTAACGAACGCTCCGACCTGGAGGAGACCTCAGATACGGAACTCCTCGACCGCTCAATCTTCTTGGTACCCGAGACACCAGCAGGAGAAGAAGAAAGAATTAGGAGACTGCAGGCGGAGCTGCAAGAGATTGAAAGCGCCCGTATGCTACGCGCGGAGATAAAATACAAGTATCTCACGCAGAAAGCTCTAAAACGCCGCGCGGAACTGATCATCGCCCTGGAGGAGGCCCACGAAGCGGGTAAGGAAGTACGGAAAAATTTTGGACATCTTCCGGACACATCCGTTTCCAAAAAGCAAGTGGAGAAAATGGCCAAAGACCTGGAAACCCTCAGAGCGATGAGCAAGCCGAAGACGGCACCAGTCGCTAAACCAACTTCAACGCCGGCCGACAAGGTCAAAGCTCAGCCGTCCAAGAAGACAGCGACGGCCGAAGAGGTACATCCGCAGAGCACAGGTGCCGTCAGAAAAGAACCGAGAGGCCCGAGCCGCCAAGACCTCGAAGCAGCAGAAAAAGCCCGAAAGGCCTGAGAAGAGGCAGCCGAGGAAGCGGCAAAAGCCAAGGCAGAAGCCGAAGCAGCTCGTGCAGAAGCAGAACGGGCGAGGAAGAAGGAAAAGGCCGCAGCCGCCCGAGCATTGAACGCCGAATTCGAAGAACGACGGCATCGCAAGAAGACGGCAAAAGCTAGCCTCCCAGCATTCACCGAAAGGGGAGCACAATGACCGATATGCGGAACAAGAGAGATACAGGACTTAAACGACTGCCCGAATTTCGACGTCCATGGGACCGACCTGATGTATAACATCCGACACAGACGAAACTAAGGGACAAAGTCCGACCATTCCTCAAATTATCCTATCCTTCCCTTGTTAATGCTACTGGCTAATTGCCGCGCGGTCAACGGCCGAAAATGTATGTTTATTTTTTTGTGTTCTCACATTCCTCAAAAGAATTTATTAGGTTTTTTTTAGGAAAGGAGGTACCCCCTCAAAAATATCCAATTTAGTTTAAATTATCATTATGGTGTAGCATTTAACAATTAATAAATAATCAATTAATAGCATAAAATAATTTTTTTTCTCTCTTTATAACCTCTTATTGGTCAAATACAAAAATTTTAATAAATTAAAATATTTGATTTTCCCGATTCTATATATATATATATATATATA